>JAWPHD010024096.1:0-20226 GCA_037043455.1 Cyrtodaria siliqua
ATATATTTAGTTTTATCAATAACATTAATATCTTCATAAATTTGATTAAAGTCAATAAAATATTAATATTAATTCATTCTTGTTTTTATAACTAAAATCAATTAAAATTTAAAACTAATAATTGTCTGGTGTGTTTCTTTCCAAGCCTAAAAGACAGGCTAAGTTCTTACACATCGAGTACCAAAATAATCTCCCTGTGACGGAGGATTAACTGATTATTAATGACTGATATATATCGTTCTCTCCATCGCACAGAACAAAATGTAATTAATTAAACTAAGTGCTTAGTCTGAAACGTTTGTCCCTCTTTAGGGAGAAAAGGGTGGTGTTATAAGGACGAAATGATTCATGTTCTGTCTTTATTCAAATCCCATAGGGTATCTAATTTTCAGTACATGCTGATAGGCTGTTTTATCGCATTCTTGATTTTAAACAATATCATATTTCTAGCGGATAATGCTGTACCTGGAAATAGTCACCTTACAAACCACCAAAGTACGTTCATGACAAAATATATTGCTAGCACGTGATTTAAAAATCAGTGATAGAATGAATCGATATAGATATATTATTATATTATTATAACTCAATAGTTCCAGACAAATACAAAATGACCAAGGAGTAATCGATTCTTCATATTGACAGGGACATGAGTGCAATTTTAGGCGTTTCTTTATGTCGATGCAATCCCGTTTTAATGCGGAAGGATTAATTCTTGTTATCAGTGACTACTTTAGCTGTTAGACCTGATGAGCTGTTTTATCGAATTATTACTAACAAAACCACTAGTAAAAAATATCACATTTGCAAAAGAATCGTTTTCATTGAAATCGTTCAATCTTCAAAATGTGACCATTACCATTTCGATATAAATTGATGTTAAGTGTTCGTCACCCCTCAACTAGTGCAGTTGATGCATGCAGTTCTATATACTTTTCATTATCGCAAAATTAAGTGAATTATTTGTAATCACTCCGGACTTTTTTGTGTATTGCGTTACTCATACACTGGCACTTTCTAAACGACGTCAGTACGCGTTACTGATACACTGGCTCCCATTCTAAACGACGTCAGTACTCTCAAGATAAAACATCCGAAACAGTAAAAGGAAAATGCGTTTGCATGTGTACGACTAAAACACATTGATAACGCACGTTTTTAAAGGTTATGCAATCCGATTGAATGACATTAAAACAAAACAAATGCGAGAGTAATAAGTATTGGCATATTTAAGCTGAAAGCAACCATGTGACTTTAAATTTGTTAACTAAGTGACGTCATTTATTTTTATTGCAATGCGTTTAAATTTCAAAAAACAATGAAATGTTGTCCATTATTGTTATGTGGCATCTGTGACGGTATATTCAGTCATTTAACGAGTGCATATCTGACAATTAAACAACTGATATCAATTCAAAGTTCAATTACTGTTAACCGTATCGTAACTCATGATGAAGAGCGGGTTTTATAACAGGTAACTGAATAATAACAGGTATATGTTGGCCTTAGACGTGACAGTGAGAAAATGACCACTGGCATGCTCCCAGTATGGATGTTGGATAGTTGTTAAACGGCTATTTATGTCATTAAAATCCATTTAAATAAAACATAAATGAAATGCGGGTGTCACTTCCCAAGTGGCGTGCGTTGTTAAGTGTAGAGCGTCGGACACAAAATCGAAAAGGTCATCAATCCTCGCCGTGGCCATGTTATTTATCCGTGATCGGACACAAAATCGAAAGGTCATCAATCCTCGCCGTGGCCATGTTATTTATCCGTGAGCAAGATAATTAATCCACATTGCACAGTATTCGTTCTATCCAGGAAGCCATAGAGAGTTATTAATACAAGGCGCAAAAACTTGTTTCGCAATAGATGTAAATAAAACATGTTTGAACTACTTCGCGTTAACTGATGATGTATAATTGTGACACATACAGTGCAGTTTTGGATCACTCTACTGTTTAAGTATTGTCCTTTGATTTATTTACATCTCGGAGGTTTGATCTTAGGAGATTCAGGGCCACACAAGCCATGATGTTCCGTGACGATGTCTTGAACTCGTAACCTTGGCTCTTTTTAGTCCCCCACTGGTCCCGTGGTGGTGGTGGTGGGGGGGGGGGGGAGGGGGAGGGGGACTATAGGTTTGCACCCTGTCCGTCCGTCCGTCCTTCCGAAATGCTTGTCTGGGCCATATTTTCAATACTATAAGACTTTGAGATACCAAACTTGGTAGGTGGATACATCTTAAGATAGCGGTGTGTCGCGTACCAAAAAAGGTCACTGTTCAAATACTATAACAGTTAGAGATACCAAACTTGATATTTGAAACATTTTGGGATAGCGGTGTGACACATACCAAAATAAGGTCACTGTGACCTTGGCCTTGAATTGTGACCTCTGTCATAGAAAATGTTCCGAAAATGCTTGTCTGAGGCATATTTTAAATACTATAAGACTTTGAGATACCAAACTTGGTATGTCGATACATCTTGGGATATTGGTGTGTCGCGTACCAAAATAAGGTCACTATGACCTTGACCTTGACCTGTGATGTCTGGGCCGGTGAGGGACTATGGATTGCCCTGCAATTCTTGATGCTCTTGTTCATTATAATTTTATAAGAATAAATGGCGAAGAAATTGCACAGCAATACCATATAATTCATATTAAAATAAATAGCAGAACTGAATGTTACCTTCGAGAACGAGTATGAGGTAACGGTTACTGTACTCTTTAGAAACACGTTAGTCGTTTTGAAAAATGAAATTAAATTGAACTCGTGCCCTCTTACCCGGCTTAAACGAATGTTTAGTATTATTATGTTAATACATTCATTCATAAACATATCAAAACACCTAAATGCAAGTTGTTTTGAATGTATAGTTTTGGTTGACTGTGTTATATGAATACTACATTTCCTGTTTCACTTTTATAAATACTTTTATTAGCCGGATTGCGAAGCGTCTTCGTGTCTGATTATCCGTCTGTCCGTCTGTCTATCCGTCTGTCTATCCGTCTACGCATTTTGACGTTTTGTTTCAAGTGTTTGGTTAAATATATTGTATTATCCTTATTTCTCAAAATCAAATTGTCTAAAGCTTTAAAATTTGGTACACATGTTCATAATCATTACATAATATAATATGACAAGAACAATAACTCTACCTTGCAGTTTACCTAAATTATATCTCGTGTTTACTGAAGTTTCAGTTAAAATGTTGAATGTATAATCATGTTTGCAGTCCAGCGTTCAGTTAACATGTTGAATGTATAATCATGTTTGCAGTCCAGCGTTCAGTTAACATGTTGAATGTATAACCACGTTTGCAGTCCAGCGTTCAGTTAAAATGTTGAATGTATAACCACGTTTGCAGTCCAGCGTTCAGTCAAAATGTTGAATGTTTAATCATATTTAAAGTTCGGCGATGAGTTAAAATGTTGAATGTACAATCATGTTTGCAGTCCAGCGTTCAGTTAAAATGTTGAATGTATAACCACGTTTGCAGTCCAGCGTTCAGTCAAAATGTTGAATGTATAACCACGTTTGCAGTCCAGCGTTCAGTTAAAATGTTGAATGTATAACCACGTTTGCAGTCCAGCGTTCAGTCAAAATGTTGAATGTTTAATCATATTTAAAGTTCGGCGATGAGTTAAAATGTTGAATGTACAATCATATGTGCAGTCTGGCGTTCAGTTAAAATGTTGAATGTACAATCATATTTGCAGTCCAGCGTTCGCACCACTATTGGTGCTTCTTAGTAGTAGTAATATTAAATCCTAAAATAGCATAAACCCTGCGTCCCCCACAGGACCCTATCCATGCTGCAATATAAAGTTTTTTATTGTTTTTTAACTTCAGTCTTTTTACATTTTGTATTTAGTGTTTTTGGTTAACTACGTTCAGCGATTATTGCATTTCCTATTCATTTGCAAACTGTTTTGTAACAACTGTTTTGTAACTAATGTTTTGTAGCTACTGTTTTGTATCTACTGTTTGTATTCTACTGGTTTTGTATCTACTTTTTTGTATCTACTGTTTTGTATCTACTGTTTGTATCTACTGTTTGTATCTATTGTTTTGTATCTACTGTTTTGTATCTCTACTGTTTGTATATACTGGTTTGTATCTACTGTTTTGTATCTACTGTTTTATATCTTTTGTTTCATATCTACTGTTTTGTAACTACTGCTTTGTATCTACTGGTTTGTATCTACTGTTTCGTATCTACTATTTTGTAACTACCGTTTAATATCGTCTGGTTTGTATCTACTTTGCGTATCTACTGTTTTGTATTTACTGGTTTGTATCTACTGTTCTTATCTACTGTTTTGTAACTACTGTTTTGTATCTACTGTTTTGTATCTTTTGTTTTGTATTTGCTGTTTTGTAGCTACTGTTTCGTATCTACTTTTTGCATCTACTGTTTTGTATTTACTGTTTTATGTTAAGAAATATCATTGTATTAGAAGAGAACGCATTAGGTGGCGCTGCTAATGTTAAATGTAATGTGTATTTTAAGACGCAATGTGTCGCAGTTAGAGCCTCACAAAAGCATAATGTCCCATTCGTCGAAGATCAATGTTGTGCTAATATCTAAGGTAATATTGAAAAATACATTATCGTTAACAAGCAGCGGTGACATGTTCGTTACTATCAAATTAGGAGCATGCTTAGAGCATCTAGCTATGGTGCTATCGCCGGTTTAATTACTTTTTAGTTTATAATAACGTTAATAATTCATAAATTTGATTAAAGTCAAATACAATATAATATTAATCATTCTTGTTTAAAAATTAAAATCAATTAAATTTCAAACTATTGTCTGGGCGTTTTTTTCAAGCTAAAAGACAGCTAAATCTTACACATCGAGAACCAAATAATCCCTGTAATGCAGAAATAACTGATTATCAATGCCGAATAATATGTTCCCAATGCTCAGGCAAAATGCAATTATAAAATTAAGAACGGAAGAATCAAATAAATAGTAACTATACAGACACCCGTTTGTGAACACGCTAGTACTAACGCGCACGCGCGCACACACACACACACACGCAAATTTACGGAAAATAAGGTATATTTAAGACGTCTTTGAACATACCATAAACACTATAAAACAAACAAAGCGCCGTTTGTACAAATGGTCATAGGTAGAATGTATAATTTTATGTTCTAATTCTATGGGTAGAATATACATGTTCTAATCCTTTATTATAAGCCCTGGTTGTACAAATGGTCATGGGTAGAATATACATGTTCTTATCCTTTATTATAAGCGCGGGTTGTACAAATGGTCATGGGTAGACTGTACATGTTCTAATCCTTTATTATAAGCCCTGGTTGTACAAATGGTCATGGGTAGAATATACATGTTCTTATCCTTTATTATAAGCGCGGGTTGTACAAATGGTCATGGGTAGAATATACATGTTCTAATCCTTTATTATAAGCCCTGGTTGTACAAATGGTCATGGGTAGAATATACATGTTCTTATCCTTTATTATAAGCGCGGGTTGTACAAATGGTCATGGGTAGACTGTACATGGTCTAATCCTTTATTATAAGCGCTGGTTGTACAAATGGTCATGGGTAGACTGTACATGGTCTAATCCTTTATTATAAGCGCTGGTTGTACAAATGGTCATGGGTAGACTGTACATGGTCTAATCCTTTATTATAAGCGCTGGTTGTACAAATGGTCATGGGAAGAATGTACATGGTCTAATCCTTTATTATAAGCGCTGGTTGTACAAATGGTCATGGGAAGAATGTACATGGTCTAATCCTTTATTATAAGCGCTGGTTGTACAAATGGTCATGGGTAGACTGTACATGGTCTAATCCTTTATTATAAGCGCTGGTTGTACAAATGGTCATGGGTAGACTGTACATGGTCTAATCCTTTATTATAAGCGCTGGTTGTACAAATGGTCATGGGTAGAATATACATGTTCAAATCCTTTATTATAGGCGCTGGTTGTACAAATGGTCATGGGTAGATGTACATGTTCTAATCCTTTATTATAAGCGCTGTTTGTACAAATGGTCATGGGTAGAATATACATGTTCTAATCGTTTATTATAAGCGCTGTTTGTACAAATGGTCATGGGTAGAACATACATGTTCAAATCCTTTATTATAAGGCTGGTTGTACAAATGGTAATGGGTAGAATATATTATGTTCTAATCGTTTATTATAAGCGATGGTTGTACAAATGGTCATGTGTAGAATACATATGTTCTAATCGTTTAAGCAATGGTTGTACAAATGGTCATGGGTAGAACATACATGTTCAAATCCTTTATTACAAGCGCTAGTTGTACAAATGGTCATGGGTAGAATATATTATGTTCTTATCGTTTATTATAAACGATGGTTGTTCAAATGTTCATGGGTAGAATATACATGTTCAATTCCTTTATTATAAACGCTGGTTGCACAAATGGTCATGGGTAGAATATATACATGTTCAAATCCTTTATTATAAGCGCTGGTTGTTCAAATGGTCATGGGTAGAATATATATATGTTCTAGTCGTTTATTATAAGCGCTGGTTATACAAATGGTCATGGGTAGAATATATACATGTTCAAATCCTTTATTATAAACGCTGTTTGTACAAATGGTCATGGGTAGAATGTACATGGTCTAATCATTTATTATAAGCGCGGGTTGTACAAATGGTCATAGGTAGAATATACATGTTCTTATCCTTTATTATAAGCCCTGGTTGTACAAATGGTCATGGGTAGAATATACATTTTCTTATCCTTTATTATAAGCGCGGGTTGTACAATTGGTCATGGGTAGAATATACATGTTCTTATCCTTTATTATAAGCGCGGGTTGTACAATTGGTCATGGGTAGACTGTACATGTTCTTATCCTTTATTATAAGCGCGGGTTGTACAAATGGTCATGGGTAGAATATACATGTTCTTGTCCTTTATTATAAGCGCAGGTTGTACAAA
Organism: Cyrtodaria siliqua; assembly: GCA_037043455.1. Lineage (NCBI taxonomy): Eukaryota > Metazoa > Mollusca > Bivalvia > Adapedonta > Hiatellidae > Cyrtodaria > Cyrtodaria siliqua. The sequence continues at coordinate 6,979 of JAWPHD010024096.1, forward strand.
TGGTCATGGGTAGAATATACATGTTCTAATCCTTTATTATAAGCGCTAGTTGTACAAATGGTCATGGGTAGAATATACATGTTCTAATCCTTTATTATAAGCGCGGGTTGTAGAAATGGGCATGGGTAGACTATACATGTTCTAGTCCTTTATTATAAGCGCTGGTTGTACAAATGGTCATACGTAGAATGTACATGTTCTAGTCCTTTATTATAAGCGCGGGTTGTACAAATGGTCATGGGTAGAATGTACATGTTCTAATCCTTTATTATAAGCGCTGGTTGTACACATGGTCATGGGTAGAGTGTACATGTTATAATCCTTTATTATAAGCCCTGGTTGTACAAATGGTCATGGGTAGAATATACATGTTCTAATCCTTTATTATAAGCCCTGGTTGTACACATGGTCAGGGGAAGAATATACATGTTCTAATCCTTTATTATAAGCGCTGGTTGTACAATTGGTCATGGGTAGAATATACATGTTCTAATCCTTTCTTATAAGCGTGGGTTGTACAAATGGTCATGGGTAGAATATACATGTTCTAATCCTTTATTATAAGCCCTGGTTGTACAAATGGTCATGGGTAGAATAAACATGTTCTAATCCTTTATTTTCAGCCCTGGTTGTACAAATGGTCATGGGTAGAATATACATGTTCTAATCCTTTATTATAAGCGCTGGTTGTACAATTGGTCTTGGGCAGAATATACATGTTCTAATCCTTTATTATAAGCGCTGGTTTTACAAATGATCATGGGTAGAATGTACATGGTCTAATCCTTTATTATAAACGCTGTTTGTACAAATGGTCATGGGTAGAATGTACATGGTCTAATCATTTATTATAAGCGCGGGTTGTACAAATGGTCATGGGTAGAATATACATGTTCTTATCCTTTATTATAAGCCCTGGTTGTACAAATGGTCATGGGTAGAATATACATTTTCTTATCCTTTATTATAAGCGCGGGTTGTACAATTGGTCATGGGTAGAATATACATGTTCTTATCCTTTATTATAAGCGCGGGTTGTACAATTGGTCATGGGTAGACTGTACATGTTCTTATCCTTTATTACAAGCGCGGGTTGTACAAATGGTCATGGGTAGAATATGCATGTTCTAGTCCTTTATTATAAGCGCGGGTTGTACAAATGGTCATGGGTAGAATATACATGTTCTTATCCTTTATTATAAGCGCGGGTTGTACAATTGGTCATGGGTAGAATATACATGTTCTTATCCTTTATTATAAGCGCTGGTTGTACAATTGGTCTTGGGTAGACTGTACATGGTCTAATCATTTATTATAAGCGCTGGTTGTACAATTGGTCATGGGTAGAATATACATGTTCTTATCCTTTATTATAAGCGCTGGTTGTACAATTGGTCTTGGGCAGAATATACATGTTCTAATCCTTTATTATAAGCGCTGGTTTTACAAATGATCATGGGTAGAATATACATGTTCTAGTCCTTTATTATAAGCCCTGGTTGTACAAATGGTCATGGGTAGAATAAACATGTTCTAATCCTTTATTTTCAGCCCTGGTTGTACAAATGGTCATGGGTAGAATATACATGTTCTAATCCTTTATTATAAGCGCTGGTTGTACAATTGGTCTTGGGCAGAATATACATGTTCTAATCCTTTATTATAAGCGCTGGTTTTACAAATGATCATGGGTAGAATGTACATGGTCTAATCCTTTATTATAAACGCTGTTTGTACAAGTGGTCATGGGTAGAATGTACATGGTCTAATCAGTTATTATAAGCGCGGGTTGTACAAATGGTCATGGGTAGAATATACATGTTCTTATCCTTTATTATAAGCCCTGGTTGTACAAATGGTCATGGGTAGAATATACATTTTCTTATCCTTTATTATAAGCGCGGGTTGTACAATTGGTCATGGGTAGAATATACATGTTCTGATCCTTTATTATAAGCGCGGGTTATACAATTGGTCATGGGTAGACTGTACATGTTCTTATCCTTTATTATAAGCGCGGGTTGTACAAATGGTCATGGGTAGAATATACATGTTCTAGTCCTTTATTATAAGCGCGGGTTGTACAAATGGTCATGGGTAGAATATACATGTTCTTATCCTTTATTATAAGCGCGGGTTGTACAATTGGTCATGGGTAGAATATACATGTTCTTATCCTTTATTATAAGCGCTGGTTGTACAAATGGTCATGGGTAGACTGTACATGGTCTAATCATTTATTATAAGCGCGGGTTGTACAAATGGTCATGGGTAGACTGTACATGTTCTTATCCTTTATTATAAGCGCTGGTTGTACAAATGGTCATGGGTAGACTGTACATGGTCTAATCATTTATTATAAGCGCGGGTTGTACAAATGGTCATGGTTAGACTGTACATGTTCTTATCCTTTATTATAAGCGCGGGTTGTACAAATGGTCATGGGTAGACTGTACATGGTCTAATCATTTATTATAAGCGCTGGTTGTACAAATGGTCATGGGTAGACTGTACATGTTCTTATCCTTTATTATAAGCGCGGGTTGTACAAATGGTCATGGGTAGACTGTACATGGTCTAATCATTTATTATAAGCGCGGGTTCTACAAATGGTCATGGGTATAATATACATGTTCTAGTCCTTTATTATAAGCGCTGGTTGTACAAATGGTCATGGGTAGAATATACATGTTCTTATCCTTTATTATAAGCGCTGGTTGTACAAATGGTCATGGGTAGACTGTACATGGTCTTATCATTTATTATAAGCGCGGGTTCTACAAATGGTCATGGGTATAATATACATGTTCTAGTCCTTTATTATAAGCGCTGGTTGTACAAATGGTCATGGGTAGAATATACATGTTCTTATCCTTTATTATAAGCGCTGGTTGTACAAATGGTCATGGGTAGACTGTACATGGTCTAATCATTTATTATAAGCGCGGGTTCTACAAATGGTCATGGGTATAATATACATGTTCTGGTCCTTTATTATAAGCGCTGGTTGTACAAATGGTCACGGGTAGAACTTACATGTTCTAATCCTTTATTATAAGCGCTGGTTGTACAAATGGTCATGGGTAGACTGTACATGGTCTAATCATTTATTATAAGCGCGGGTTCTACAAATGGTCATGGGTATAATATACACGTTCTAGTCCTTTATTATAAGCGCTGGTTGTACAAATGGTCACGGGTAGAACATACATGTTCTAATCCTTTATTATAAGCGCTGGTTGTACAAATGGTCATGGGTAGAATATACTTGTTCTAATCCTTTATTATAAGCGCTGGTTGTACAAATGGTCATGGGTAGAATATACATGTTCTAGTCCTTTATTATAAGCGCTGGTTGTACAAATGGTCACGGGTAGAACATACATGTTCTAATCCTTTATTATAAGCGCTGGTTGTACAAATGGTCATGGGTAGAATATACTTGTTCTAATCCTTTATTATAGGCGCTGGTTGTACAAATGGTCATGGGTAGAATATACTTGTTATAATCCTTTATTATAGGCGCTAGTTGTACAAATGGTCATGGGTAGAATATACACGTTCTAATCCTTTGTTTAAGCGCTGGTTGTACAAAGTGTCATGGGTAGAATATACATGTTCTAATCCTTTATTATAAGCACTGGTTGTACAAATGATCATGGGTAGAATGTACATGGTCTAATCCTTTATTATAATCGCGGGTTGTGCAAATGGTCATGGATAGAATATACATGTTCTAATCCTTTATTACAAGCGCTGGTTGTACAAATGATCATGGGTAGAATATACATGGTCTAATCCTTTATTATAAGCGCGGGTTGTACAAATGGTCATGGGTAGAATATACATTTTCTAATCCTTTATTATAAGCGCTGTTTGTACAAATGGTCATGGATAGAATGTACATGGTCTAATCCTTTATTATAAGCGCTGTTTGTACAAATGGTCATGAGTAGAATGTACATGGTGTAATCCTTTATTATAAGCGCTGTTTGTACAAATGGTCATGGGTAGAATGTTCATGGTCTAATCCTTTATTATAAGCGCTGTTTGTACAAATGGTCATGGGTAGAATGTACATGGTCTAATCATTTATTATAAGCGCTGTTTGTACAAATGGTCATGGGTAGAATGTACATGGTCTAATCCTTTATTATAAGCGCTGTTTGTACAAATGGTCTTGGGCAGAATATACATGGTCTAATCCTTTATTATAAGCGCTGTTTGTACAAATGGTCATGGGTAGAATGTACATGGTCTAATCATTTATTATAAGCGCTGTTTGTACAAATGGTCATGGGTAGAATGTACATGGTCTAATCCTTTATTATAAGCGCTGTTTGTACAAATGGTCATGGGTAGAATGTACCTGGTCTAATCCTTTATTATAAGCGCTGTTTGTACAAATGGTCATGGGTAGAATATGCATTTTCTAATCCTTTGTTTATTCTACATGAAGAAAAATGTTTAGTTTGATTACCGTATATAATCAAATGATACATATTATCAACAACGAAAACTGGTAAATACAAAAGATATTACCTAGTCTGAATAATCTAATTCACTCTAGATTCTTTTAAAGGTTTCGTCCATTTGTTTTCTTAGATAAATCAATGATTACAATGGATAGCTAGAAGATACGAGAGTTGATGTAAATGCTTGCTTTGCGAAAACAAATCATAAAAACATATAAATCTCCGTATATGCAGATAAGGGAACATTAAATACCAATTTGAATATTGAATTAGTTTTCAATCAATAACTGCCGTATACGTAACCCACACAGTTTTCTTTTTCTGTCAGTTATCGCAGCAAAAATTCCAATGAATGAATGTATTTTTGGATTGTAATGACTATTTTTTCTTCATTGCTTTCACGTGACTAAAATGTTGCAGTGATAAGTGGCATTGCCTTACACTTTAATTTACGGATGTCTTGCGAGCAAGATGTGGCCTTGTAAGTACGTGTTGTGCGCGGCAAATCTAACCGTGAGATAAAAACGGTTTTAGTCCTGCTGTATTTAGCGATTTTAAGATGATTAAATGTACATATATATGCTATGCAATCAATTGGTGCACATCAAAGTCCAAACATATTTACATACACCAGCAACTGAAAACATGTGACGTCAATTGTATAGCAAGTAAACTAAGTATTTATTTCCAAACTAGCTATCTCTGTAAAATAGAAAGGAATATCTTTAAAGTAGGAAAATATCTCTTTAAGAGCTATTTCTATTGACTAGAAATATATATTTTTAAGCTAGATATATACATCTATAAGAGTCTTACAAAGATATATTGTTACGTTAATTCAGTTTAAACATTTTTTATTTTACATCAGTTATAATGAAAAGTTTCTGAACTTATTTTAATCACTCCCGATGTCTTCCCGGGCAGAACCAGTACTAAGAAAATGCAGATAACGTGTTTTCTCGGAGACACAATACATATGGTCATGTCGGGGATCGAACCCACGACTGTTCGATCATAATTCCAAAGCTCTACCACCAGACCACAGCGCTATTGTTACGTTAGGAAGATAGATCTCTATCTTAAACAGATATCTTTGTAACTTAAAGAAATATATCTCTGACGTAAACATGGTAAACAGATATTTTGTTTTAATGAATGAACGGCACGTCGACACATAAAATTGTGCGAAATAACTGATGAAAGATAAAGAAATAAAGTAATAAATCAAATTTAATGTAAATATATAAACATAAAAATATTTACAAATAAGGGATGATATGATAATATAAACTATATATGTAAATCAACAAATGCCCGTGAACGGGTATATAAACAAGTAAATATATATAAGAACATATATTGATTTATATAGTGTTATTTCTTTCAGGAAATCTAAAACACGATAAAATCTATAGTATCATTTAACTCTTTCATAGTATTAACATTGTAGTACCTACATTCTGGTGATTGCTCACCTTGTAATAAATATGAATGAGATCTTGTTTTAAGAGATATATAAAGATATATAGATATTTAAGCTAGAGAGATATCTCTTTTAAATCATCTTACATAGATATCTCTCTAATGCTAAATTAGTATATCACTGTATTCCTGCCAATTACAACAAACATATATCTTGCTAATATAAAGATATATCTCTGTAAGCCGGATAGATATCTAGAAACATATTAGTTTAAGGTTGATTTTTTTTCAACAAGAGAGCTACCTATATAAGAGTCTTACGAAGATATCTTGTCACGTTAATTTCTTGATTTAAGATATATCTCTTTAAACCAGGAGATATTTTTCTAACACTGAATTACAGATTTCACTTTAAGCCACAGAGATATCTTTTTAAATTAATGAGATATCTCTCTAGCATATACGGTATCTTTCTTAGGTGTCAGATATCTGTCTAACGAGATGTTTTTTCTAAGCAGAGAGATATCACTGTAAAGTAGAGAGATATCTTGTTTAGAATATGTGCCATACAATTGTGACGTCGAGCTTTTATTACAGTCGCGTATGCGCATATTGTTCGCGCATAGCTGTATAAGAGCGACTGTGTACATAAATAATATAATGTGCTAAAATTAGTGTGTTTAATCGCTATAGCTTTGATACTTACCGCATACTTGTCTGTGTCAAACGTAAAAAAAACAACTTTAAACATGAAATAATACTGACTTGATGAATGTGTACTATATTAACACATGTAGAATCCATTTAAATACAAAAAGAGTGGGTCAATGTTAACAGTTATGATAAACATGATAAAGCATAGAATATTTTGCCCCAAAACATATCAAGATTTCAGGGTAACCGTTATCTTTTGTCTCACGCAAGTACCATGACACACTTATTTTATTTCCTTGTCTTGATGTTCACGATATATTGTGCCAAGAATACATTAATAGTCCATTATATTTCCGTATATAGAATGCATTTTTCTTCGTAAATACATGGAATAGAATCGTAAATTAAGGTTACATTATATGAATGTAATTTGATTCGAAGTTCATGATTAACTTATTGTTTTTTGCATAGAATAGGCTGTACTGAAATTATAGGCTTTTTGCCAAAAATGGAAAATGGATCATATACTTAACTTAAGGCACTAGTACCTCAAAAATGGAAAACGTAATTTTCTTTTTCAACGTGAAATATAACCGGCAGTTTAGACTATGAGCGAAATTAAATAAAATCTATTTGTAGAAAAAGTAGATATAAAAACCTAACAGAAAATGTAGCATGCATTAAACCAAATATCCATTAAAGTTGGACTTTAAGCTTGTAATTGTGTTGCGTACTAATATTCGCAATATAGGTATAACTAAAAAGCTACTCCAGCAGGTATACTGTTACTACAAACTTCGAAAAACTTTTGCAAAATTGTATTATCGTAAGCCCGGTCTACTTTTAAAAGATAAAAGTAATTTAGGAACTCCTCTGCGACAAGGACTATCACTATGACTTCTATGGTGATGTGATTTACAAACTTCTTGAGATTCTTGGTGATAATCACTTTCATACAATCTTTATTAAACTTGTTAAAATGGTTATCAAAAGAAGTTATGACCATATCATTTTGCAACGCACTGCATTTTTAGTGTTGGGGCCATTTACAGTTCGCCACTGGCTTTCCTCTTTAATTGTGCTTTGACCGGACAGATTGTGGATCCTATGATGACGTCTACCTAAATCCTTATAGGACGGTAGCGTTAGATGTCTGTCTATAATCTTGTCTTGTCGTACCCTTAGGCGGTTTATTCTTGTTGCTATGGACTGTCTGCCAAATTACTGAGTTCTTTCTTTGTGGCTTTCTGTGCATTTTTTTTTTTTATATATTATAATATACATGATCATTTACATGTTTTTACTTTATATTGCCTGTTTAATGGCTGCATTGTAAACCTGGCGGCTGGGATATCTTTATTTACACTGTCCGTTTATTGGGGATGACAATAGGGTAAGATTGAGGTTTGGTGCACACTAAAACCTGGTTAATACCCCCAGCGGCCTTTTCGGCCACCGACCATTCCAAGGGCGGTAGCCCTGCTATTGTCAACCCTCTTTATGATTGTGATGTCTTATTTTTGCCTTTTATTCAATCTTTAAAGCTGTTCTTTGTTTCTGCTGTGTGTGTTTGTGGTTGACTGTCGTCCTTGAAGTTACTTTTCCTGTTCGAATTTATATCTACATTTTACTTTTCATTTACGATTGTATTTAGTTTTACTTTGTCTAGTGATTGAATACATATATAATATATAGTCGTTTTATAGGCTTTCTTTAAGATAAAACACAGTTTTTTGTCGATGTGTCAAAGCACCTCCTTTTTAATATAGAAGTTTAGAAGTTGTTTAACTGTGGTATTGTAAATTTTAATTTTACTTAAATATCAAATCACACTCTGCATGCATGTGCAGTATATAACTCCTGTTCGTTAAATATAAAATCGCAATACTTAACGTCTCACACCACAATTAATTTGTCCTTGGGTCCCATTGTAATGTTTCTGTTAATGGCATAAAGAATAAACAGATTTTGCAACATGTATTTATCCAATATCTGCAATTTAAAAACACATTTAACAAATATTTACCAGATTGAACTTTTTTCAATTTCATGTCATGTTGCCTATCAAAAGTTAGACAAAAATACAACCGCCGTGGTGATTAGACTCATGATGTGTAAAATGAGGGCAGAATTAGCTGGAAATCTTATATCAACATGCATTTTTCTGTGATCTCTTCCTAAAATTCTGTAGATTTAGAACCTGGTAAAGATAAATCAATGTATCCTGTAAAATGTAGAAAAGCGAACTTGTTTTTTTATTTGTAGGGCACGAGTAATTCAAGGGAGATAATAGTGGTGTGAGTCCTTAAAGCCGCATGATTTACATTTACATGATCTTCATGCTACTGATACAACATTTACATGATCTACATGCTACTGATACAACATTTACATGATCTACATGCTACTGATACAACATTTACATGATTCTACATGCTACTGATACAACATTTACATGATCTACATGCTACTGATACAACATTTACATGATCTTCATGCTACTGATACAACATTTACATGATCTTCATGCTACTGATACAACATTAACTTCTTAAAACATATTTAAGGCTTTAATAAATGACAGAATCGCACTCAGTGACATATTTTTTCCATTCCAAATGAGAATCTGTCTAATCAACAATGCACTTGTACTTGCTGTTTGTAACTAATGAATCTTTCGACTCAGAACTCAACATTGCCACGGAAAAAAGCTATTGATTTAAGAATAAATGTCAAATTAACAGATTTATGTAATACATTTCTAACATGCATTTTCTGTCAATGACATTGCAAAACAAGAAAACAGCGCTTTTAAAGATATTTGATGTATTTGGCGATTTACGATCATTTGTTAAACTTAAACTTTATTTATTTGTTTCTTTAAAACCCATCGTTCATTTAATTAATCAACATGCGAGAGACGTTTAATAAGAATTAACGATAATCACATATGCTGTGTTTCACATTTATATAATGCAAACAAAAGACAGTTTGCTAATGAATTACAGGGTTTTTGACATTTGAATTTTTGCGACGGTATAACGGTCGTTTATTGGTCGCAAATTTCGTTTCAATGGCGACCGTTAAACGACAGATATATTGTCGTAAACATTCAAAATGTCAATACTGGTTAACCTGTTTCTAACGATTTTCATTGTTTTTGACAGTTTTACTCACAAATGCATTGAAATAAAACTATATGACGTCACGTTGTTTACGGTTGAACGCCACATGACTGGATTTGCGATGGCTTATGTTGCAAATTTGAACGTCAACCAATCGAATTGCAGGATTTTCTGTCAAGTGCGTTAGAAAAGTGTAATAAGTGGTCCTACCTTAATTCCATTTAGCGACGCGACAGCTTTATATAAGCAGGATTTTATAAAGGATATTTTGACAATAAAACACGTTTATAAAAAAAAATACTGAAAAACAAAAGCGACCTATTAAATGTTTTAAATTTACAATTTGCAACATTTTAAATCGAAATTAAGGTTTTATTTCATACCCCAGCCAACCCCGTTATCGGCTACTTGGAGAAGGGCGTATGAAAGTTAATACTCGGACCACGTAATGATATACAACAGGAGAAAGGGTTGGATGGGGTATGAAAGTTAATACTCGCGATCGCACCTAAATGAGATACAACAGGAGAAGGAGTTGGATGGGGTATGAAAGTTAATACTCGGACCACGTTAATGAGATACAACAGGAGAAGGGATTGGAAAGGGGTATAAAAGTTAATACTCGGACCACGTAATGAGATACAACAGGAGAAGGGGTTGGATGGGGTATGAAAGTTAAAACACGGACCACGTAATGAGATACAACAGGAGAAGGGGTTGGATGGGGTATGAAAGTTAATACACGGACCACGTAATGAGTATGATGACTATAATCAAAGTATGAGACACCACATGGATACAAAGGTTACCGCCTTCGAACATTCAGTGGCAGGAGAGGCCAGATTTTATTGTGCACAAAAACAAATTAAATGGGACAGTCTTTAATAAGAAATCACCGCCAGGCTATAAACGACAAATGCTCAAAATAATCGCTTTCCTTTCTTTACTTTTTACTTACGTAAATGTATCCCTATATACCGCTATTTTCCTCTGATATATATGTTTTCGCTACCATATAAAGTTAATATGCTTCCAAGTGATCCAATTTTCAGTATTTATATACGACATGCGTTTACCTGATTGCCAGATGGGTTATAAACTTAGTTATAAGCTTTGTTTGTTTACAAAATTTCCGCTGACACCATTTGCAAAGCGATCTATCGTGTGTCAAATTAAAACGACGAGACAGTTCCGTTGTAAAATCTCCGTTAAAATATATGCAAATTGAACCCACCATCACTGACTGAATTTATACGCCGTGCCATCAACCATAAAATAACGGCTGTCGTTTCTTGGCCAGACAATCAAAATATGGTCTAACATATCAAACTACCCATATGCATTTATATTAGAGTGACATTCTGTCGTCATAAATGATCATGGAATGTTCTCGGGCGGTGTATTTAAAAACATACGAAAGTAGCGTATTCGCTCAAATCCATGGAATGGTGTGCTTTAATTAATTGCAGTTTCGCTACAAAATGTGGCATGCGTAATCAAGTCACCAGAATGTTACAGTGACAGATGTTAACACAAACTTTCTATTAAAAATAGATATTAAAGTCAAACACGCATTGGAAACAAACATGATTAAATGTCAAGATATAACATCACAAATATAAAAGGGTTGACAATTTTGGCTACCGCCTTTGAACGGCCACTGGCAAAAAAGGACGCTGGGGGTTTAAAACAAAGTTCTAGGGTGCACCAAGCCTCACACTTACCCTATTGTTATCCCAAAAAAACGGGACAGTGTAAATAAAGATATCCCCTCCAGGTTATATTCTCTAACAAACAAGGCAGGTTTAGTAGGAGCAATATAAGTAAAAACCCATAAATGAACATTTATATAATAATACAAAAAAAGGCCTAGAAAGACTCAAATTAAGTACTCAATGACTTGGCAATAGCTCGAGCAAAAAGATACGGTCGCGGACCGTTAAGGGTAGCGACAAGACAAGATTTCAGAGAAACTTCAAACGCCACCGTCCTATAGGGATTTAGGTAGAAGTCATAAAAGGGTCCACAATCTGTCCGGTCATCGAACAATCAAAGGAGCGAAGCATAGTCACTGTGTCGAACTGTAAATTGTTCAACAACTAAACATGCAGCAGTGCATTGCAAAATGATATAGGAGCATAACCTATTTTCATAAACATTTTAATAAAGATTGTATGAAAAGTGATTATGACTAAGGATCTTCCGAAGTTTGTAAATCACATCACCATAGAATGTGGTGGTGATAGTCCCTCGTCTGTCTAAATCATTACGTGGTCCCGTCTTAATTCCATTAAGCGATGGGAAAGCGTATATTTAGCAGGATATTATAACGGAATATTTTGACAATAAAAACACGTTTAAATCATTTTGTTTATGAAAAAATGTGATGACCTGTTTAAAAATTGCCTATTAATTGTTTTCTAATTTCACAATATGCAAACTTTTAAAGTCGAAATTAAGGTTGTATATCTTACCCCAGTCAACCACGTTGATGGGGTTGGATGGGGTATCAAAGTTAATACTCGGACAACGTAATGTGTTCAGTTTGTACCGACTTGAGATAGTGGCCTTAAAAGAGCCTTTACTCCAGAATGACTACAGAATGAAGATTTTTCTTCATTTCATATGGCTGGCATTGGGAATGAACAGCTCCTGCCAAAAGAAAGTATTGTGCGGCATTTACTTCAATTGTTATATATAATCAAATAATAACTTCGAAATTCAAAACTTGACGTTGTGGATTGAACCTGAACCCCGCCATTCATAATATAGGCCATTTGGAAAAGATAATTCATGTTATTGCAACATAATTGTAGTTTGATTTCCTTTGACAATACTGTTTGTTTGTTAATACGTGTTTCGGAAAAGGTTACACACACTCAATCCATCCCAGGGGCCTTTTAGTGGTATCGTAGAATTTGCTTCTATGTTGCCGTATGATTGTTGTTTGTTGTAAATGCGTGTTTCGGGTTCAATGTGTTCGGTGAATGCTATGTTTCGTGTTTGACGTATATCGACTTGTGTTCATGTTTTGTAAGTTGTCTTTTCTACTTACAACATACAACTTTGAACTCATCAGAGAATGATTCATTTTAGACCCATTATTTAAGCACGTCCCTTTAAATAAGTCAATAAATAGAGGATATTTGTTGTTTTGGAGTAAATAACAGCTTTTTTTCGCCGAGAAGTGTGGAAATATTAAAGTTTGATCACTTCGAGATGAAATAAATAAGTGTTGTACTATGAGTTGGGCCAAATAAAACTGTTTGAGAACAGCACGGTCGACTATTCATAGAAGTATTACTAGTCAAATCAACACTAAGAAAACGTAACTACTTTGATATTGTACAATAAACGCGTATACGGGATAATCATTGCATTTGAGGGTTACATACCTCTGTCCCCGTGCACGTTTTGTCCCTGGTAGAGACATGTCTTATGGAAAACTTCGACCTTCGTCTCATCTCCCTCTAAGATTTTTTTAAAAACTAAGCGGCGTCCCGTTAGTTTTTCTACATAAATTGCATTTGTTCAATCATTAGAATTGTATTAAGCCATTTGTTTTTGCTAAT
>JAWPHD010024097.1:0-20223 GCA_037043455.1 Cyrtodaria siliqua
TGAATATATATGTGTAAGAACTGAATATATATGTGAAAGAACTGAATATATATGTGTAAGAGCTGAATATATATGTGTAAGAACTGAATATATATGTGGAAGAACTGGATATATATGCGTAAGAACTGAATATATATTTGTAAGAACTGAATATATATGTTTAAGAACTGAATATATATGCGTAAGAACTGAATATATATGCGTAAGAACTGAATATATATGCATAAGAACTGAATATATATGTGTAAGAACTGATTATATATGTATAAGAACTGAATATATATGTGTAAGAACTGAATATATATGTGGAAGAACTGAATATATATGCGTAAGAACTGAATATATATGCGTCAGAACTGAATATATAAGTGTAAGAAGTGAATATATATACGTAAGAAATGAATATATATGCGTAAGAACTGAATATATATGCATAAGAACTGAATATATATGTGTAAGAACTGATTATATATGTATAAGAACTGAATATATATATGTGTAAGAACTGAATATATATGTGTAAGAACTGAATATATATGTGTAAGAACTGAATATATATGTGTAAGAACTGAACATATATGCGTATGAACTGAATATATATGTGTAAGAACTAAATATATATATGTAAGAACTGAATATATATGTGTAAGAACTGAATATATATGTGTAAGAACTGAATATATATGTGTAAGAACTGAATATATATGTGTAAGAAGTGAATATATATGCGTATGAACTGAATATATATGCGTAATAACTGAATATATATGCGTAAGAACTGAATATATATAAGAACTGAATATATATGCGTAAGAACTGAATATATATGTGAAAGAACTGAATATATATGTGTAAGAACTGAATATATATGTGTAAGAACTGAATATATATCTGTAAGAACTGAATCTATATGCGTCAGAACTGAATATATATGCGTAAGAACTGAATATATATGTGTAAGAACTGAATATATATGCATAAGAACTGAATATATATGTGTAAGTACTGAATATATATGCTTAAAAACTGAATATATATGCGTAAGAACGCAATATATATGTGTAAGAACTGAATATATATGCGTCAGAACGGAGTATATATGCGTCAAAACTGAATATATGCGTCAGAACTGAATATATATGTGTAAGAAGTGAATATATATGCGTAAGAACTGAATATATATAAGAACTGAATATATATGTGTAAGAACTGAATATATATGTGTAAGAACTGAATATATATGTGTAAGAACTGAATATATATGCGTAAGAACTGAATATATATGCGTAAGAACTGAATATATATGTGTAAGAACTGAATATATATGTGTAAGAACTGAATATATATGCGTAAGAACTGAATATATCTAAGAACTGAATATATATGTGTAATAACTGAATATATGTGTAAGAACTGAATATATATGCGTAAGAACTGAATATATATGTGTAAGAACTGAATATATATGCGTAAGAACTGAATATATATGTGTAAGAACTGAATATATATTTGTAAGAACTGAATATATATGCGTAAGAACTGAATATATATGCGTAAGAACTGAATATATATGTGTAAGAACTGAATATATATGCATAAGAACTGAATATATATGTGTAAGAACTGAATATATATGTATAAGAACTGAATATATATGTGTAAGAACTGAATATATATGTGTAAGAACTGAATATATATGCATAAGAACTGAATATATATGTGTAAGAACTGAATATATATGTGTAAGAACTGAATATATATGTGTAAGAACTGAATATATATGCATAAGAACTGAATATATATGTGTAAGAACTGAATATATATGTGTAAGGACTGAATATATATGTGTAAGAACTGAATATATATGTGTAAGAACTGAATATATATGTATAAGAACTGAATATATATGTGTAAGAACTGAATATATATGTGTAAGAACTGAATATATATGTGTAAGAACTGAACATATATGTGTAAGAACTGAATGTACATGCGTAAGAACTGAATATATATGTGTAAGAACTAAATATATATGTGTAAGAACTGAATATATATGTGTAAGAACTGAATATATATGTGTAAGAACTGAATATATATGGGTAAGAACTGAATATATATGTGTAAGAACTGAATATATATGTGGAAGAACTGAATATATATGCGTAAGAACTGAATATATATGTGTAAGAACTGAATATATATGTGTAAGAACTGAATATATATGCGTAAGAACTGAATATATATGCGTAAGAACTGAATATTTATGCATAAGAACTGAATATATATGTGTACGAACTGAATATATATGTATAAGAACTGAATATATATGTGTAAGAACTGAATATATATGTGTAAGAACTGAATATATATGCGTCAGAACTGAATATATATGTGTAAGAAGTGAATATATATGCGTAAGAAATGAATATATATACGTAAGAACTGAATATATATGTGTAAGAACTGAATATATATGGGTAAGAACTGAATATATATGTGTAAGAACTGAATATATATGTGGAAGAACTGAATATATATGCGTAAGAACTGAATATATATGCGTCAGAACTGAATATATAAGTGTAAGAAGTGAATATATATACGTAAGAAATGAATATATATACGTAAGAACTGAATATATATTAGAACTGAATATATATGTGTAAGAACTGAATATATATGTGTAAGAACTGAATATATATGTGTAAGAACTGAATATATATGTGTAAGAACTGAATATATATGTATAAGAACTGAATATATATGTGTAAGAACTGAATATATATGTGTATGAACTGAATATATATGTGTAAGAACTGAATATATATGTGTAAGAACTGAATATATATGCGTAAGAACTGAATATATATGTGTTAGACTAAATATATATGTGTAAGAACTGAATATATATGTGTAAGAACTGAATATATATGCGTAAGAACTGAATATATATGCGTAAGAACTGAATATATATGTGTAAGAACTGAATATATATGTGTAAGAACTGAATATATATGCGTAAGAACTGAATATATCTAAGAACTGAATATATATGTGTAAGAACTGAATATATGTGTAAGAACTGAATATATATGCGTAAGAACTGAATATATATGTGTAAGAACTGAATATATATGCGTAAGAACTGAATATATATGTGTAAGAACTGAATATATATTTGTAAGAACTGAATATATATGCGTAAGAACTGAATATATATGCGTAAGAACTGAATAGATATGTGTAAGAACTGAATATATATGCATAAGAACTGAATATATATGTGTAAGAACTGAATATATATGTATAAGAACTGAATATATATGTGTAAGAACTGAATATATATGTGTAAGAACTGAATATATATGCATAAGAACTGAATATATATGTGTAAGAACTGAATATATATGTGTAAGAACTGAATATATATGTGTAAGAACTGAATATATATGCATAAGAACTGAATATATATGTGTAAGAACTGAATATATATGTGTAAGGACTGAATATATATGTGTAAGAACTGAATATATATGTGTAAGAACTGAATATATATGTATAAGAACTGAATATATATGTGTAAGAACTGAATATATATGTGTAAGAACTGAATATATATGTGTAAGAACTGAACATATATGTGTAAGAACTGAATGTACATGCGTAAGAACTGAATATATATGTGTAAGAACTGAATATATATGTGGAAGAACTGGATATATATGCGTAAGAACTGAATATATATTTGTAAGAACTGAATATATATGTTTAAGAACTGAATATATATGCGTAAGAACTGAATATATATGCGTAAGAACTGAATATATATGCATAAGAACTGAATATATATGTGTAAGAACTGATTATATATGTATAAGAACTGAATATATATATGTGTAAGAACTGAATATATATGTGTAAGAACTGAATATATATGTGTAAGAACTGAATATATATGTGTAAGAACTGAACATATATGCGTATGAACTGAATATATATGTGTAAGAACTAAATATATATATGTAAGAACTGAATATATATGTGTAAGAACTGAATATATATGTGTAATAACTGAATATATATGTGTAAGAACTGAATATATATGTGTAAGAAGTGAATATATATGCGTATGAACTGAATATATATGCGTAAGAACTGAATATATATGCGTAAGAACTGAATATATATAAGAACTGAATATATATGCGTAAGAACTGAATATATATGTGAAAGAACTGAATATATATGTGTAAGAACTGAATATATATGTGTAAGAACTGAATATATATCTGTAAGAACTGAATCTATATGCGTCAGAACTGAATATATATGCGTAAGAACTGAATATATATGTGTAAGAACTGAATATATATGCATAAGAACTGAATATATATGTGTAAGTACTGAATATATATGCTTAAGAACTGAATATATATGCGTAAGAACGCAATATATATGTGTAAGAACTGAATATATATGCGTCAGAACGGAGTATATATGCGTCAAAACTGAATATATGCGTCAGAACTGAATATATATGTGTAAGAAGTGAATATATATGCGTAAGAACTGAATATATATAGAACTGAATATATATGTGTAAGAACTGAATATATATGTGTAAGAACTGAATATATATGTGTAAGAACTGAATATATATGCGTAAGAACTGAATATATATGCGTAAGAACTGAATATATATGTGTAAGAACTGAATATATATGTGTAAGAACTGAATATATATGCGTAAGAACTGAATATATCTAAGAACTGAATATATATGTGTAAGAACTGAATATATGTGTAAGAACTGAATATATATGCGTAAGAACTGAATATATATGTGTAAGAACTGAATATATATGCGTAAGAACTGAATATATATGTGTAAGAACTGAATATATATTTGTAAGAACTGAATATATATGCGTAAGAACTGAATATATATGCGTAAGAACTGAATATATATGTGTAAGAACTGAATATATATGCATAAGAACTGAATATATATGTGTAAGAACTGAATATATATGTATAAGAACTGAATATATATGTGTAGGAACTGAATATATATGTGTAAGAACTGAATATATATGTGTAAGGACTGAATATATATGCTTAAGAACTGAATATATATGTGTAAGAACTAAATATATATGTGTAAGACCTGAATATATATGTGTAAGAACTGAATATATATGTGTAAGAACTGAATATATATGTGTAAGAACTGAATATATATGTGTAAGAACTGAATATATATGTGTAAGAACTGAATATATATGCGTAAGAACTGAATATATATGCGTAAGAACTGAATATATATGTGTAAGAACTGAATATATATGTGTAAGAAATGAATATATATGTATAAGAACTGAATATATATGTGTAAGAACTGAATATATATGTGTAAGAACTGAATATATATGTGTAAGAACTGAATATATATGTGTAAGAACTGAATATATATGCGTAAGAACTGAATATATATAAGAACTGAATATATATGTGTAAGAACTGAATATATATGTGTAAGAACTGAATGTATATGCGTAAGAACTGAATATATATGTGTAAGAACTAAATATATATGTGTAAGAACTGACTATATATGTGTAAGAACTGAATATATACGTGTAAGAACTGAATATATATGGGTAAGAACTGAATATATATGTGTAAGAACTGAATATATATGTGGAAGAACTGAATATATATGCATAAGAACTGAATATATATGTGTAAGAACTGAATATATATGTTTTAGAACTGAATATATATGGGTAAGAACTGAATATATATGTGTAATAACTGAATATATATGTGGAAGAACTGAATATATATGCGTAAGAACTGAATATATATGTGTAAGAACTGAATATATATGCATAAGAACTGAATATATATGTGTAAGTACTGAATATATATGCTTAAGAACTGAATATATATGCGTAAGAACGCAATATATATGTGTAAGAACTGAATATATATGCGTCAGAACGGAGTATATATGCGTCAAAACTGAATATATGCGTCAGAACTGAATATATATGTGTAAGAAGTGAATATATATGCGTAAGAACTGAATATATATAAGAACTGAATATATATGTGTAAGAACTGAATATATATGTGTAAGAACTGAATATATATGTGTAAGAACTGAATATATATGCGTAAGAACTGAATATATATGCGTAAGAACTGAATATATATGTGTAAGAACTGAATATATATGTGTAAGAACTGAATATATATGCGTAAGAACTGAATATATCTAAGAACTGAATATATATGTGTAAGAACTGAATATATGTGTAAGAACTGAATATATATGCGTAAGAACTGAATATATATGTGTAAGAACTGAATATATATGCGTAAGAACTGAATATATATGTGTAAGAACTGAATATATATTTGTAAGAACTGAATATATATGCGTAAGAACTGAATATATATGCGTAAGAACTGAATATATATGTGTAAGAACTGAATATATATGCATAAGAACTGAATATATATGTGTAAGAACTGAATATATATGTATAAGAACTGAATATATATGTGTAGGAACTGAATATATATGTGTAAGAACTGAATATATATGTGTAAGGACTGAATATATATGCTTAAGAACTGAATATATATGTGTAAGAACTAAATATATATGTGTAAGACCTGAATATATATGTGTAAGAACTGAATATATATGTGTAAGAACTGAATATATATGTGTAAGAACTGAATATATATGTGTAAGAACTGAATATATATGTGTAAGAACTGAATATATATGCGTAAGAACTGAATATATATGCGTAAGAACTGAATATATATGTGTAAGAACTGAATATATATGTGTAAGAAATGAATATATATGTATAAGAACTGAATATATATGTGTAAGAACTGAATATATATGTGTAAGAACTGAATATATATGTGTAAGAACTGAATATATATGTGTAAGAACTGAATATATATGCGTAAGAACTGAATATATATAAGAACTGAATATATATGTGTAAGAACTGAATATATATGTGTAAGAACTGAATGTATATGCGTAAGAACTGAATATATATGTGTAAGAACTAAATATATATGTGTAAGAACTGACTATATATGTGTAAGAACTGAATATATACGTGTAAGAACTGAATATATATGGGTAAGAACTGAATATATATGTGTAAGAACTGAATATATATGTGGAAGAACTGAATATATATGCATAAGAACTGAATATATATGTGTAAGAACTGAATATATATGTTTTAGAACTGAATATATATGGGTAAGAACTGAATATATATGTGTAATAACTGAATATATATGTGGAAGAACTGAATATATATGCGTAAGAACTGAATACATATGTGTAAGAACTGAATATATATGTGTAAGAACTGAATATATATGCGTAAGAACTGAATATATATGTGTAAGAACTGAATATATATGTATAAGAACTGAATATATATGTGTAGGAACTGAATATATATGTGTAAGAACTGAATATATATGTGTAAGAACTGAATATATATGCTTAAGAACTGAATATATATGTGTAAGAACTAAATATATATGTGTAAGACCTGAATATATATGTGTAAGAACTGAATATATATGTGTAAGAACTGAATATATATGTGTAAGAACTGAATATATATGTGTAAGAACTGAATATATATGTGTAAGAACTGAATATATATGCGTAAGAACTGAATATATATGCGTAAGAACTGAATATATATGTGTAAGAACTGAATATATATGTGTAAGAAATGAATATATATGTATAAGAACTGAATATATATGTGTAAGAACTGAATATATATGTGTAAGAACTGAATATATATGTGTAAGAACTGAATATATATGTGTAAGAACTGAATATATATGCGTAAGAACTGAATATATATAAGAACTGAATATATATGTGTAAGAACTCAATATATATGTGTAAGAACTGAATGTATATGCGTAAGAACTGAATATATATGTGTAAGAACTAAATATATATGTGTAAGAACTCAATATATATGTGTAAGAACTGAATGTATATGCGTAAGAACTGAATATATATGTGTAAGAACTAAATATATATGTGTAAGAACTGACTATATATGTGTAAGAACTGAATATATATGTGTAAGAACTGAATATATATGAGTAAGAACTGAATATATATGTGTAAGAACTGAATATATATGTGGAAGAACTGAATATATATGCGTAAGAACTGAATATATATGTGTAAGAACTGAATATATATGTGTAAGAACTGAATATATATGGGTAAGAACTGAATATATATGTGTAATAACTGAATATATATGTGGAAGAACTGAATATATATGCGTAAGAACTGAATATATATGTGTAAGAACTGAATATATATGCATAAGAACTGAATATATATGTGTAAGTACTGAATATATATGCTTAAGAACTGAATATATATGCGTAAGAACGCAATATATATGTGTAAGAACTGAATATATATGCGTCAGAACGGAGTATATATGCTTCAAAACTGAATATATGCGTCAGAACTGAATATATATGTGTAAGAAGTGAATATATATGCGTAAGAACTGAATATATATAAGAACTGAATATATATGTGTAAGAACTGAATATATATGTGTAAGAACTGAATAAATATGTGTAAGAACTGAATATATATGCGTAAGAACTGAATATATATGCGTAAGAACTGAATATATATGTGTAAGAACTGAATATATATGTGTAAGAACTGAATATATATGCTTAAGAACTGAATATATCTAAGAACTGAATATATATGTGTAAGAACTGAATATATATGTGTAAGAACTGAATATATATGCGTAAGAACTGAATATATATGTGTAAGAACTGAATATATATGCGTAAGAACTGAATATATATGCGTAAGAACTGAATATATATTTGTAAGAACTGAATATATATGCGTAAGAACTGAATATATATGCGTAAGAACTGAATATATATGTGTAAGAACTGAATATATATGCATAAGAACTGAATATATATGTGTAAGAACTGAATATATATGTATAAGAACTGAATATATATGTGTAGGAACTGAATATATATGTGTAAGAACTGAATATATATGTGTAAGGACTGAATATATATGCTTAAGAACTGAATATATATGTGTAAGAACTAAATATATATGTGTAAGACCTGAATATATATGTGTAAGAACTGAATATATATGTGTAAGAACTGAATATATATGTGTAAGAACTGAATATATATGTGTAAGAACTGAATATATATGTGTAAGAACTGAATATATATGCGTAAGAACTGAATATATATGCGTAAGAACTGAATATATATGTGTAAGAACTGAATATATATGTGTAAGAACTGAATATATATAAGAACTGAATATATATGTGTAAGAACTGAATATATATGTGTAAGAACTGAATGTATATGCGTAAGAACTGAATATATATGTGTAAGAACTAAATATATATGTGTAAGAACTGACTATATATGTGTAAGAACTGAATATATATGTGTAAGAACTGAATATATATGTGTAAGAACTGAATGTATATGTGTAAGAACTGAATATATATGTGTAAGAACTGAATATATATGCGTAAGAACTGAATATATATGCTTAAGAACTGAATATATATGCGTAAGAACTGAATATATATGCTTAAGAACTGAATATATATGCGTAAGAACTGAATATATATAAGAACTGAATATATATGCGCAAGAACTGAATATATATGTGTAAGAACTGAATATATATGTGTAAGAACTGAATATATATGTGTAAGAACTGAACATATATGCCTAAGAACTGAATATATATGCGTAAGAACTGAATATATATGTGTAAGAACTGAATATATATATGTAAGAACTGAATATATATGTGTTAGAAGTGAATATATATGCGTAAGTAATGAATATATATATGCGTAAGAACTGAATATATATTAGAACTGAATATATATGTGTAAAAACTCAATATATATGTGTAAGAACTGAATATATATGTGGAAGAACTGAATATATATGCGTAAGAACTGAATATATATGTGTAAGAACTGAATATATATGTGTAAGAACTGAATATATATGCGTAAGAACTGAATATATATGCGTAAGAACTGAATATATATGCATAAGAACTGAATATATATGTGTAAGAACTGATTATATATGTATAAGAACTGAATATATATGTGTAATAACTGAATATATATGTGTAAGAACTGAATATATATGTGTAAGAACTGAATATATATGTCTAAGAACTGAATATACATGCGTAAGAACTGAATATATAAGTGTAAGAACTAAATATATATGTATAAGAACTGAATATATATGTGTAAGAACTGAATATATATGTGTAAGAACTGAATATATATGTGTAAGAACTGAATATATATGCGTAAGAACTGAATATATATGCGTAAGAACTGAATATATATGCGTAAGAACTGAATATATATAAGAACTGAATATATAAGCGTAAGAACTGAATGTATATGTGAAAGAACTGAATATATATGTGTAAGAACTGTATATATATGTGTAAGAACTGAATATATATGTGTAAGAACTGAATATATATGCGTCATAGCTGAATATATATGTGTAAGAACTGAATATATATGCATAAGAACTGAATATATATGTGTAAGAACTGAACATATATGCTTAAGAACTGAATATATATGCGTAAGAACGCAATATATATGTGTACGAACTGAATATATATGTGTAAGAACTGAATATATATGTGTAAGAACTGAACATATATGCCTAAGAACTGAATATATATGCGTAAGAACTGAATATATATGTGTAAGAACTGAATATATATATGTAAGAACTGAATATATATGTGTTAGAAGTGAATATATATGCGTAAGAAATGAATATATATGCGTAAGAACTGAATATATATTAGAACTGAATATATATGTGTAAAAACTGAATATATATGTGTAAGAACTGAATATATATGTGGAAGAACTGAATATATATGCGTAAGAACTGAATATATATGTGAAAGAACTGAATATATATGTGTAAGAACTGAATATATATGCGTAAGAACTGAATATATATGCGTAAGAACTGAATATATATGCATAAGAACTGAATATATATGTGTAAGAACTGATTATATATGTATAAGAACTGAATATATATGTGTAAGAACTGAATATATATGTGTAAGAACTTAATATATATGTGTAAGAACTGAATATATATGTCTTAGAACTGAATATATATGCGTAAGAACTGAATATATATGTGTAAGAACTAAATATATATGTGTAAGAACTGAATATATATGTGTAAGAACTGAATATATATGTGTAAGAACTGAATATATATGTGTAAGAACTGAATATATATGTGTAAGAACTGAATATATATGCGTAAGAACTGAATATATATAAGAACTGAATATATATGCGTAAGAACTGAATATATATGTGAAAGAACTGAATATATATGTGTAAGAACTGAATATATATGTGTAAGAACTGTATATATTAGAATATATATGTCTAAGAACTGAATATATATGCGTAAGAACTGAATATATATGTGTAAGAACTAAATATATATGTGTAAGAACTGAATATATATGTGTAAGAACTGAATATATATGTGTAAGAACTGAATATATATGTGTTAGAACTGTATATATATGTGTAAGAACTGAATATATATGCGTAAGAACTGAATATATATGCGTAAGAACTGAATATATATGCGTAAGAACTGAATATATATAAGAATTGAATATATATGTGTAAGAACTGAATATATATGCGTAAGAACTGAATATATATGTGTAAGAACTAAATATATATGTGTAAGAACTGAATATAAATGTGTAAGAACTGAATATATATGTGTAAGAACTGAATATATATGTGTAAGAACTGAATGTATATGTGTAAGAACTGAATATATATGCGTAAGAACTGAATATATATGCGTAAGAACTGAATATATATGCTTAAGAACTGAATATATATGCGTAAGAACTGAATATATATGCTTAAGAACTGAATATATATGCGTAAGAACTGAATATATATAAGAACTGAATATATATGCGCAAGAACTGAATGTATATGTGTAAGAACTGAATATATATGCGTAAGAACTGAATATATATGCGTAAGAACTGAATATATATGCTTAAGAACTGAATATATATGCGTAAGAACTGAATATATATGCTTAAGAACTGAATATATATGCGTAAGAACTGAATATATATAAGAACTGAATGTATATGCGCAAAGAACTGAATATATATGTGTAAGAACTGAATATATATGTGTAAGAACTGAATATATATGTGTAGAACTGAACATATATGCCTAAGAACTGAATATATATGCGTAAAAACTGAATATATATGTGTAAGAACTGAATATATATATGTAAGAACTGATATATATGTGTTAGAAGTGAATATATATGCGTAAGAAATGAATATATATGCGTAAGAACTGAATATATATTAGAACTGAATATATATGTGTAAAAACTGAATATATATGTGTAAGAACTGAATATATATGTGGAAGAACTGAATATATATGCGTAAGAACTGAATATATATGTGTAAGAACTGAATATATATGTGTAAGAACTGAATATATATGCGTAAGAACTGAATATATATGCGTAAGAACTGAATATATATGCATAAGAACTGAATATATATGTGTAAGAACTGAATATATATGTGTAAGAACTGAATATATATGCGTAAGAACTGAATATATCTAAGAACTGAATATATATGTGTAAGAACTGAATATATATGTGTAAGACTGAATATATATGCGTAAGAACTGAATATATATGTGTAAGAACTGAATATATATGCGTAAGAACTGAATATATATGTGTAAGAACTGAATATATATTTGTAAGAACTGAATATATATGCGTAAGAACTGAATATATATGCGTAAGAACTGAATATATATGTGTAAGAACTGAATATATATGCATAAGAACTGAATATATATGTGTAAGAACTGAATATATATGTATAAGAACTGAATATATATGTGTAGGAACTGAATATATATGTGTAAGAACTGAATATATATGTGTAAGGACTGAATATATATGCTTAAGAACTGAATATATATGTGTAAGAACTAAATATATATGTGTAAGACCTGAATATATATGTGTAAGAACTGAATATATATGTGTAAGAACTGAATATATATGTGTAAGAACTGAATATATATGTGTAAGAACTGAATATATATGTGTAAGAACTGAATATATATGCGTAAGAACTGAATATATATGCGTAAGAACTGAATATATATGTGTAAGAACTGAATATATATGTGTAAGAAATGAATATATATGTATAAGAACTGAATATATATGTGTAAGAACTGAATATATATGTGTAAGAACTGAATATATATGTGTAAGAACTGAATATATATGTGTAAGAACTGAATATATATGCGTAAGAACTGAATATATATAAGAACTGAATATATATGTGTAAGAACTGAATATATATGTGTAAGAACTGAATGTATATGCGTAAGAACTGAATATATATGTGTAAGAACTAAATATATATGTGTAAGAACTGACTATATATGTGTAAGAACTGAATATATATGTGTAAGAACTGAATATATATGGGTAAGAACTGAATATATATGTGTAAGAACTGAATATATATGTGGAAGAACTGAATATATATGCATAAGAACTGAATATATATGTGTAAGAACTGAATATATATGTTTTAGAACTGAATATATATGGGTAAGAACTGAATATATATGTGTAATAACTGAATATATATGTGGAAGAACTGAATATATATGCGTAAGAACTGAATACATATGTGTAAGAACTGAATATATATGTGTAAGAACTGAATATATATGCGTAAGAACTGAATATATATGTGTAAGAACTGAATATATATGTATAAGAACTGAATATATATGTGTAGGAACTGAATATATATGTGTAAGAACTGAATATATATGTGTAAGAACTGAATATATATGCTTAAGAACTGAATATATATGTGTAAGAACTAAATATATATGTGTAAGACCTGAATATATATGTGTAAGAACTGAATATATATGTGTAAGAACTGAATATATATGTGTAAGAACTGAATATATATGTGTAAGAACTGAATATATATGTGTAAGAACTGAATATATATGCGTAAGAACTGAATATATATGCGTATGAACTGAATATATATGTGTAAGAACTGAATATATATGTGTAAGAAATGAATATATATGTATAAGAACTGAATATATATGTGTAAGAACTGAATATATATGTGTAAGAACTGAATATATATGTGTAAGAACTGAATATATATGTGTAAGAACTGAATATATATGCGTAAGAACTGAATATATATAAGAACTGAATATATATGTGTAAGAACTCAATATATATGTGTAAGAACTGAATGTATATGCGAAAGAACTGAATAT
This sequence comes from Cyrtodaria siliqua, assembly GCA_037043455.1. NCBI lineage: Eukaryota > Metazoa > Mollusca > Bivalvia > Adapedonta > Hiatellidae > Cyrtodaria > Cyrtodaria siliqua. The sequence goes on from JAWPHD010024097.1 coordinate 14,550, forward strand.
ATATGTGTAAGAACTAAATATATATGTGTAAGAACTGACTATATATGTGTAAGAACTGAATATATATGTGTAAGAACTGAATATATATGGGTAAGAACTGAATATATATGTGTAAGAACTGAATATATATGTGGAAGAACTGAATATATATGCGTAAGAACTGAATATATATGTGTAAGAACTGAATATATATGTGTAAGAACTGAATATATATGGGTAAGAACTGAATATATATGTGTAATAACTGAATATATATGTGGAAGAACTGAATATATATGCGTAAGAACTGAATATATATGTGTAAGAACTGAATATATATGCATAAGAACTGAATATATATGTGTAAGTACTGAATATATATGCTTAAGAACTGAATATATATGCGTAAGAACGCAATATATATGTGTAAGAACTGAATATATATGCGTCAGAACGGAGTATATATGCTTCAAAACTGAATATATGCGTCAGAACTGAATATATATGTGTAAGAAGTGAATATATATGCGTAAGAACTGAATATATATAAGAACTGAATATATATATGTGTAAGAACTGAATATATATGTGTAAGAACTGAATAAATATGTGTAAGAACTGAATATATATGCGTAAGAACTGAATATATATGCGTAAGGACTGAATATATATGTGTAAGAACTGAATATATATGTGTAAGAACTGAATATATATGCGTAAGAACTGAATATATCTAAGAACTGAATATATATGTGTAAGAACTGAATATATATGTGTAAGAACTGAACATATATGCGTAAGAACTGAATATATATGTGTAAGAACTGAATATATATGCGTAAGAACTGAATATATATGTGTAAGAACTGAATATATATTTGTAAGAACTGAATATATATGCGTAAGAACTGAATATATATGCGTAAGAACTGAATATATATGTGTAAGAACTGAATATATATGCATAAGAACTGAATATATATGTGTAAGAACTGAATATATATGTATAAGAACTGAATATATATGTGTAGGAACTGAATATATATGTGTAAGAACTGAATATATATGTGTAAGGACTGAATATATATGCTTAAGAACTGAATATATATGTGTAAGAACTAAATATATATGTGTAAGACCTGAATATATATGTGTAAAAACTGAATATATATGTGTAAGAACTGAATATATATGTGTAAGAACTGAATATATATGTGTAAGAACTGAATATATATGTGTAAGAACTGAATATATATGTGTAAGAACTGAATGTATATGCGTAAGAACTGAATATATATGTGTAAGAACTAAATATATATGTGTAAGAACTGACTATATATGTGTAAGAACTGAATATATATGTGTAAGAACTGAATATATATGTGTAAGAACTGAATGTATATGTGTAAGAACTGAATATATATGCGTAAGAACTGAATATATATGCGTAAGAACTGAATATATATGCTTAAGAACTGAATATATATGCGTAAGAACTGAATATATATGCTTAAGAACTGAATATATATGCGTAACAACTGAATATATATAAGAACTGAATATATATGCGCAAGAACTGAATATATATGTGTAAGAACTGAATATATATGTGTAAGAACTGAATATATATGTGTAAGAACTGAACATATATGCCTAAGAACTGAATATATATGCGTAAGAACTGAATATATATGTGTAAGAACTGAATATATATATGTAAGAACTGAATATATATGTGTTAGAAGTGAATATATATGCGTAAGAAATGAATATATATATGCGTAAGAACTGAATATATATTAGAACTGAATATATATGTGTAAAAACTGAATATATATGTGTAAGAACTGAATATATATGTGGAAGAACTGAATATATATGCATAAGAACTGAATATATATGTGTAAGAACTGAATATATATGTGTAAGAACTGAATATATATGCGTAAGAACTGAATATATATGCGTAAGAACTGAATATATATGCATAAGAACTGAATATATATGTGTAAGAACTGATTATATATGTATAAGAACTGAATATATATGTGTAATAACTGTAAATATATGTGTAAGAACTGAATATATATGTGTAAGAACTGAATATATATGTGTAAGAACTGAATATATATGCGTAAGAACTGAATATATATGCGTAAGAACTGAATATATATGCGTAAGAACTCAATATATATAAGAACTGAATATATATGCGTAAGAACTGAATGTATATGTGAAAGAACTGAATATATATGTGTAAGAACTGAATATATATGTGTAAGAACTGAATATATATGTGTAAGAACTGAACATATATGCTTAAGAACTGAATATATATGCGTAAGAACGCAATATATATGTGTAAGAACTGAATATATATGTGTAAGAACTGAATATATATGTGTAAGAACTGAACATATATGCCTAAGAACTGAATATATATGCGTAAGAACTGAATATATATGTGTAAGAACTGAATATATATATGTAAGAACTGAATATATATGTGTTAGAAGTGAATATATATGCGTAAGAAATGAATATATATGCGTAAGAACTGAATATATATTAGAACTGAATATATATGTGTAAAAACTGAATATATATGTGTAAGAACTGAATATATATGTGGAAGAACTGAATATATATGCGTAAGAACTGAATATATATGTGTTAGAACTGAATATATATGTGTAAGAACTGAATATATATGCGTAAGAACTGAATATATATGCGTAAGAACTGAATATATATGCATAAGAACTGAATATATATGTGTAAGAACTGATTATATATGTATAAGAACTGAATATATATGTGTAAGAACTGAATATATATGTGTAAGAACTTAATATATATGTGTAAGAACTGAATATATATGTCTAAGAACTGAATATATATGCGTAAGAACTGAATATATATGTGTAAGAACTAAATATATATGTGTAAGAACTGAATATATATGTGTAAGAACTGAATATATATGTGTAAGAACTGAATATATATGTGTAAGAACTGAATATATATGTGTAAGAACTGAATATATATGCGTTAGAACTGAATATATATAAGAACTGAATATATATGCGTAAGAACTGAATATATATGTGAAAGAACTGAATATATATGTGTAAGAACTGAATATATATGTGTAAGAACTGTATATATTAGAATATATATGTCTAAGAACTGAATATATATGCGTAAGAACTGAATATATATGTGTAAGAACTAAATATATATGTGTAAGAACTGAATATATATGTGTAAGAACTGAATATATATGTGTAAGAACTGAATATATATGTGTAAGAACTGTATATATATGTGTAAGAACTGAATATATATGCGTAAGAACTGAATATATATGCGTAAGAACTGAATATATATGCGTAAGAACTGAATATATATAAGAATTGAATATATATGTGTAAGAACTGAATATATATGCGTAAGAACTGAATATATATGTGTAAGAACTAAATATATATGTGTAAGAACTGAATATAAATGTGTAAGAACTGAATATATATGTGTAAGAACTGAATATATATGTGTAAGAACTGAATGTATATGTGTAAGAACTGAATATATATGCGTAAGAACTGAATATATATGCGTAAGAACTGAATATATATGCTTAAGAACTGAATATATATGCGTAAGAACTGAATATATATGCTTAAGAACTGAATATATATGCGTAAGAACTGAATATATATAAGAACTGAATATATATGCGCAAGAACTGAATGTATATGTGTAAGAACTGAATATATATGCGTAAGAACTGAATATATATGCGTAAGAACTGAATATATATGCTTAAGAACTGAATATATATGCGTAAGAACTGAATATATATGCTTAAGAACTGAATATATATGCGTAAGAACTGAATATATATAAGAACTGAATATATATGCGCAAGAACTGAATATATATGTGTAAGAACTGAATATATATGTGTAAGAACTGAATATATATGTGTAAGAACTGAACATATATGCCTAAGAACTGAATATATATGCGTAAGAACTGAATATATATGTGTAAGAACTGAATATATATATGTAAGAACTGAATATATATGTGTTAGAAGTGAATATATATGCGTAAGAAATGAATATATATGCGTAAGAACTGAATATATATTAGAACTGAATATATATGTGTAAAAACTGAATATATATGTGTAAGAACTGAATATATATGTGGAAGAACTGAATATATATGCGTAAGAACTGAATATATATGTGTAAGAACTGAATATATATGTGTAAGAACTGAATATATATGCGTAAGAATGGAATATATATGCGTAAGAACGGAATATATATGCGTCAGAACTGAATATATATGTGTAAGAACTGAATATATATGCGTCTGAACTGAATATGTATGTGTAAGAAGTGAATATATATGCGTAAGAAATGAATATATATGCGTAAGAACTGAATATATATAAGAACTGAATATATATGTGTAAGAACTGAATATATATGTGTAAGAAGTGAATATATATGTGTAAGAACTGAATATATATGTGTAAGAACTGAATATATATGCGAAAGAACTGATTATATATGTGTAAGAACTTAATATATATGTGTAAGAACTGAATATATATGTATAAGAACTGAATATATATGTGTAAGAACTGAATATATATGTAAAAGAACTGAATATATATGTGTAAGAACTGAATATATATGCGTAAGAACTGAATATATATGTGTAAGAACTAAATATATATGTGTAAGAACTGAATATATATGTGTAAGAACTGAATATATATGTGTAAGAACTGAATATATATGCTTCAGAACTGAATATAAATGTGTAAGAACTGAATATATATGCGTAAGAACTGAATATATATGCGTAAGAACTGAATATATATAAGAACTGAATATATATGCGTTAGAACTGAATATATATGAGAAAGAATTGAATATATATGTGTAAGAACTGAATATATATGTGTAAGAACTGAATATATATGTGTAAGAACTGAATATATATGCGTAAGAACTGAATATATATGCGTAAGAACTGAATATATATGTGTAAGAACTGAATATATATGCCTAAGAACTGAATATATATGTGTTAGAACTGAATATATATGTGTAAGAACTGAATATATATGCGTAAGAACTGAATATATATGCGTAAGAACTGAATATATATGCGTAAGAATTGAATATATATAAGACTGAATATATATGTGCAAGAACTGAATATTTATGTGTAAGAACTGAATATATATGTGTAAGAACTGAATATATATGTGTAAGAACTGAATATATATGTGTAAGAACTGAATATATATGCGTAAGAACTGAATATATATGCGTCAGAACTGAATATATATGTGTAAGAACTGAATATATATGCGTAAGAGCTGAATATATATGCGTAAGAACTGAATATATATAAGAACTGAATATATATGCGCAAGAACTGAATATATATGTGAAAGAACTGAATATATATTTGTAAGAACTGAATATATATGCGTAAGAACTGAATATTTATGCGTAATAACTGAATATATATGTGTAAGAACTGAATATATATGTGTAAGAACTGAATATATAAACGTAAGAACTGAATATATATGCGTAAGAACTGAATATATATGCGTAAGAACTGAATATATATAAGAACTGAATATATATGCGTAATAAAT
>JAWPHD010024098.1:0-20211 GCA_037043455.1 Cyrtodaria siliqua
TGTGTAAGAACTGAATATATTTGTGTAAGAACTGAATATGTATGTGTAAGAACTGAATATATATTTGTAAGAACTGAATATATGTGTAAGAACGGAATATATATGTGTAAGAACTGAATATATAAGTGTAAGAAGTGAATATATATGCGTAAGAACTGAATATATATGCGTAAGAACTGAATATATATGCGTAATAACTGAATATATATGCGTAAGAACTAAATATATATGTGTAAGAACTGAATATATTTGTGTAAGAACTGAATATGTATGTGTAAGAACTGAATATATATTTGTAAGAACTGAATATATATGTGTAAGAACGGAATATATATGTGTAAGAACGGAATATATATGTGTAAGAAGTGAATATATATGTGTAAGAACTGAATATATATGTGTAAGAACTGAATATATATGCGTAAGAACGAAATATATATGCGTAAGAACTGAATATATATGCGTAAGAACGGAATATATATGTGTAAGAACGGAATATATATGTGTAAGAACTGAATATATATGTGTAAGAACGGAATATATGTGTAAGAATATATATGCGTAAGAACGGAATATATATGCGAAAGAACGGAATATATATGCGTAAGAACGGAATATATGTGTAGGAACGGAATATATATGTGTAAGAACGGAATATATATGTGTAAGAACGGAATATATACGTGTAAGAACGGAATATATATGTGTAAGAACAGAATACATATGTGTAAGAACGGAATATATATGTGTAAAAACGGAATATATATGTGTAAGAACTGAATATATATGTGTAAGAACTGAATATATATGTGTAAGAACTGAATATATAAGTGTAAGAAGTGAATATATATGCGTAAGAACTGAATATATATGCGTAAGAACTGAATATATATGCGTAAGAACTGAATATATATGCGTAAGAACTAAATATATATGTGTAAGAACTGAATATATATTTGTAAGAACTGAATATGTATGTGTAAGAACTGAATATATATTTGTAAGAACTGAATATATATGTGTAAGAACGGAATATATATGTGTAAGAACGGAATATATATGTGTAAGAAGTGAATATATATGTGTAAGAACTGAATATATATGTGTAAGAACTGAATATATATGCGTAAGAACGGAATATATATGCGTAAGAACGGAATATATATGCGTAAGAACGGAATATATATGTGTAAGAACGGAATATATATGTGTAAGAACTGAATATATATGTGTAAGAACGGAATATATGTGTAAGAATATATATGCGTAAGAACGGAATATATATGCGAAAGAACGGAATATATATGCGTAAGAACGGAATATATGTGTAAGAACGGAATATATATGTGTAAGAACGGAATATATATGTGTAAGAACGGAATATATACGTGTAAAAACGGAATATATATGTGTAAGAACAGAATATATATTTGTAAGAACGGAAAATATATGTGTAAAAACGGAATATATATGTGTAAGAACTGAATATATATGAGTAAGAACTGAATATATATGCGTAAGTACTGAATATATATGCCTAAGAACTGAATATATATGCGTAAGAACTCGTAAGAACTGAATAGATATGCGTAAGAACTAAATATATATGTGTAAGAACGGAATATATAAGTGTAAGAACGGAATATATATGTGTAAGAACGGAATATATATGTGTAAGAACTGAATATATGTGTAAGAACTGAAAATATATGTATAAGAACTGAATATATATGTGTAAAAACTGAATATATATGTGTAAGAACTGAATATATATGCGTAAGAACTGAATATATATGCGTAAGAACTGATTATGTATGCGTAAGAAGAACTGAATATATATGCGTAAGAACTGAATAAATATGCGTAAGAACTGAACATATATGCATAAGAACTGAACATATATGCGTAAGAACTGAACATATATGCGTAAGAACAGAATATATATGCGTAAGAACTGAATATATGCATAAGAACTGAATATATATGCGTAAGAACTGAATATATATGCGTAAGAACTGAACATATATGCGTAAGAACTGAATATATATGCGTAAGAACTGAACATATATGCGTAAGAACTGAACATATATGCGTAATAACTGAACATATATGAGTAAGAACTGAATATATATGTGTAAGAAATGGATATATATGCGTAAGAACTGAATATATATGCTTAAGAATGGAATATATATGAGTAAGAACGGAATATATATGTGTAAGAACGGAATATATATGTGTGAGAACGGAATATATATGTGTAAGAACGGAATATATATGTGTAAGAACGGAATATATATGTGTAAGAACTGAATATATATGTGTAAGAACTGAATATATATGTGTAAGAACTGAATATATACGCGTAAAAACTGAATATATATGCGTAATAACTGAATATATATGTGTAAGAACTGAATATATATGCGTAAGAACTGAATATATATGCGTAAGAACTGAATATATATTCGTAAGAACTGAATATATATGCGTAAAAACTGAATATATATGCGTAAGAACTGAATATATATGTGTAAGAACGGAATATATATGCGTAAGAATGGAATATATATGTGTAAGAAGTAAATATATATGTGTAAGAACTGAATATATATGTGTAAGAACTGAATATATATGCGCAAGAACTGAATATATATGCGTAAGAACTGAATATATATGCGTAAGAACTAAATATATATGCGTAAGATCTGAATATATATGCGTAAGAATTGAATATATATGCGTAAGAACTGAATATATATGCGTAAGAATGGAATATATATGTGTAAGAACGGAATATATATGTGTAGGAACTGAATATATATGTGTAAGAACGGAATATATGTGTAAGAATATAAATGCGTAAGAACGGAATATATATGTATAAGAACGGAATATATATGCGTAAGAACTGAATATATATGTGTAAGAACTGAATATATATGCGTAAGAACTGAATATGTATGCGTAAAACTGAATAGATATACGAAAGAACGGAATATATATGCGTAAGAACGGAATATATGTGTAAGAAAGGTATATATATGTGTAAGAACGGAATATATACGTGTAAGAACGGAATATATATGTGTAAGAACGGAATATATATGTGTAAGAACGGAATATGTATGTGTAAGAACGGAATATATATATGTGTAAGAACGGAATATATATGTGTAAAAACGGAATATATGTGTAAGAATATATATGCGTAAGAACGGAATATATACGTGTAAGAACGGAATATATATGCGTAAGAACTGAATATATATGTGTAAGAACTGAATATATATGCCTAAGAACTGAATATATATGCGTAAGAACTGAATATATATGCGTAAGAACTGAATATATATGCGTAAGAACTCAATATATATGCGTAAGAACACAATATAAATGCGTAAAATTGAATATAAATGCGTAAGAACTGAATATATATGCGTAAGAACTGAATATATATGTGTAAGAAGTGAATATATATGTGTAAGAAATGAATATATATGTGTAAGAGCTGAATATATATGCGTAAGAACTGAATATATGCATAAGAACTGAATATATGCGTAAGAACTGAATATATATGCATAAGAACTGAACATATATGCGTAAGAACTGATATGCGTAAGAACGGAATATATATGCGTAAGAACGGAATATATATGTGTAAGAACGGAATATGTATGTGTAAGAACGGAATATATATGTGTAAGAACGGAATATATATGTGTAAGTACGAAATATATATGTGTAAGAACGGAATATATATGTGTAAGAATGGAAGATATATGTGTAAGAACGGAATATATATGTGTAAGAACGGAATATGTATGTGTAAGAACGGAATATATATGTGTAAGAACGGAATATATATGTGTAAGAACGGAATATATGTGTAAGAATATATATGCATAAAAACGGAATATATATGTGTAGGAACGGAATATATTTGCGTAAGAACTGAATATATATGCGTAAGAACTGAACATATATGCGTAAGAACTGAATATATATGCGTAAGAACTGATCATATATGCGTAAGAACTGAATATATATGCGTAAGAACTGAATATATATGCGTAAGAACTGAATATATATGCGTAAAACTGAATATATATGTGTAAGAACTGAATATATATGCGTAAGAACTGAATATATATGCGTAAGAACTGAATATATATGCGTAAGGACGGAATATATATGTGTAAGAACGGAATTTATATGTGTAAGAACGGAATATATATGCGTAAGAACGGAATATATATGTGTATGAACGGAATATATATGTGTAAGAAGTGAATGAATATGTGTAAGAACTGAATACAGTCGAACCTCGATAGCTCGAACACCGTTGATTCGAATACCATCGGTAATTCGAACACATTTTCCGGTCCCGACACAACTCGTATATAATTCAATGTAATTTAACCTCGATTATTCGAATATTATTTCTCGAATACCCCGGCTCGCTCGAATACGTTTTACGGTCCGAAGATCCATTTTTGTGTGAATTTAAACCTCGCTTAATCGAAGGTGATGATCCGTTGCCATGCGACGTCGGCCATATTAATTGTAATTATTGACGCGTTTGTATTTGTTTGTAGCACGTTCGATCATAGTGCGAAAACAGATAAAGTTGGTTGTTAAAGGTGCGAACATTTACAATTGAAAAGCGATAATAGACAGATAAAATTTATGTTTAGTGAACTTCGTTTACTGTTAATTACGATGAATTAAACACGGTTGATTTTCTAATTAAATAATGTACTGAAACCAGTCTTACTTTGTTCTCATTATTCGGACTTCCGGAATGTATGTTAAAATCTATTAGTGTGATATTTCTTTAAATAAATGATAAAACAAACACATTATTGCAGTTTTTCTTGTATTTGCAGTGTAACAATTACATGTTTATATATATCCGTTATGAGGTTTAAACAAACATGCATGAACATAAAAAGCATACCGAGAACGATACATCACGTACACAAGTAACACTATTTCGGTGTGTGACACAAATTCGGATAGATATTTTGGTTTTTACCGTTACCTCGATGCCTCGATGCCTCGAAGCCACCGATGGCTCGAACATATCCCTATGGTCCCGCTGACTTCGAGCTATCGAGGTTCGACTGTATATATGTGTAAGAACGGAATATATATGTGTAAGAACTGAATATATATGTGTAAGAACTGAATATATATGCTTAAGAACTGAAGATATATCCGTAAGAACTGAATATGTATGCGTAAGAACTGAATATATATGCGTAAGAACGGAATATATATGTGTAAGTACGGAATATATATGTGTAAGAACGGAATATATATGTGTAAGAAGTGAATATATATGTGTAAGAACGGAATATATATGTGTAAGAACGTAATATGTACGTGTAAGAACGGAATATATATGTGTAAGAACTGAACATATATGTGTAATAAAAGAATATATATTTTCGTAAGAACTGAATATATATGTGTAAGAACTGAATTTTATATGCTTAAGAACTGAAGATAAATCCGCGAATATATATGCGTAAGAACTGAATATATATGCGTAAGAACTGAACATATATGCGTAAGAACTGAATATATATGCGTAAGAACTGAATATATATGCGTAAGAACTGAATATATATGCGTAAAACTGAATATATATGTGTAAGAACGGAATATATATGCGTAAGAACTGAATATATATGCGTAAGAACAGAATATATATGCGTACGAATGGAATATATATGTGTAAGAACGGAATATATATGTGTAAGAACAGAATATATATCTGTAATAACGGAATATATATGTGTAAGAACAGAATATATATGTGTAAGAACGGAATATATAGGTGTAAGAACGGAATATATATGTGAAAGAACGGAATATATACGTGTAAGAACGGAATATATACGTGTAAGAACGGAATATATATGTGTAAGAACGGAATATATATGCATTAGAACGGAAAATATATGCGTAAGAACTGAACATATATGCGTAAGAACTGAACACATATGCGTAAGAACTGAACACACATGCGTAAGAACTGAATATATATGTGTAAGAAATGGATATATATGCGTAAGAACTGAATATATATGCGTAAGAACGGAATATATATGAGTAAGAATGGAATATATATGTGTAAGAACGGAATATATATGTGTAAGAACGGAATATATATGTGTAAGAACGGAATATATATGTGTAAGAACGGAATATATGTGTAAGAACGGAATATGTACGTGTAAGAACGGAATATATATGTCTAAGAACTGAACATATGTGTAAGGAATGAATATATATGCCTAAGAACTGAATATATATGCGTAAGAACGGAATATATATGTGTAATAACTGAATATATATGCGTAAAACTGAATATATATGCGTAAGAACTGAACATATATTTGTAAGAAATGAATATATATGCCTAAGAACTGAATATATATGCGTAAGAACGGAATATATATGTGTAAGAAATGAATATATATGCGTAAGAACTGAATATATATGTGTAAGAACGGACACAAAATGTCACGGGTAGAGCGTACTGGTCGTATATAGCTCTTGTATCGGTTACACCCAAAATCTATTGTTCGAGGTGAAACAATTTCACAATATTCATGATCTATTCATGTAACACGTAAAAGCGTGCACATTTTAAGTGGCCGCCAGAGAGGCCGTGTCATAAGTTTAGTTTTGTGCTAATGCATGTAAACGTATAGGTATATTTTCCTTAAACGGCAAAATTGTATAAGGGCCTCGCGTGTAGATTCAATACTGTAGATTTAGCCACGTTTGTCACGGACTGAACGGGGCAAATAATGATTTGGGCGTAATGTTTGCTATAAAAACCCATTGTCTTCTAGCTTTCGCCGGGATCATCGAAAGTACTTTGTTGGAACAGAGATTGGACGGCAAATTTCACAGGCAACATGTGGTTAGTAGTTTTATTAAACTTTTATCGTATATTTGTATTCAGTGGGCGGCGCCATCTTGTTTGGCGGTTACGACATCCGGTTAGCATTGATGTTTCTCAAACATAACTTTAGACTAGCATATGAGTTTGAAGTTACTTTATTAGATGTAATTATTGTAATTGATCATTAATTGTAAAACAATATTAATTTGATAACAGTGGATAATAGGTGCATTAGTTAACGTTGGCGTATAACTCAGTGATTGTAATACACGATTGTTAACATTGCGTGCAAACATAACTCAGTGAGTGTAATATATGAGTTATTTGATCATGTTTATATTACATGTATTAGGGGCATTGATTAACAGCGACGTACATAGCGTATACATGGCGTTGTAGAATATGTATACATTGCTACTCATCATTAGTACAGCTTACATATATTGATTGAATAATGATTTGTTTGGGTAATGATAATTATGCAAGATTGTTATGTTTGTAAACCGACAGCTAAAACGTATGTATAATTACAGCCTAAGCCATCCAGGATATAAGCCATCCAGGGTTGGAACTAAGCCGGGTAGAGCGTACTGGTCGTATATAGCTCTTGTATCGGTTACACCCAAAATCTATTGTTCGAGGTGAAACAATTTCACAATATTCATGATCTATTCATGTAACACGTAAAAGCGTGCACATTTTAAGTGGCCGCCAGAGAGGCCGTGTCATAAGTTTAGTTTTGTGCTAATGCATGTAAACGTATAGGTATATTTTCCTTAAACGGCAAAATTGTATAAGGGCCTCGCGTGTAGATTCAATACTGTAGATTTAGCCACGTTTGTCACGGACTGAACGGGGCAAATAATGATTTGGGCGTAATGTTTGCTATAAAACCCATTGTCTTCTAGCTTTCGCCGGGATCATCGAAAGTACTTTGTTGGAACAGAGATTGGACGGCAAATTTCACAGGCAACATGTGGTTAGTAGTTTTATTAAACTTTTATCGTATATTTGTATTCAGTGGGCGGCGCCATCTTGTTTGGCGGTTACGACATCCGGTTAGCATTGATGTTTCTCAAACATAACTTTAGACTAGCATATGAGTTTGAAGTTACTTTATTAGATGTAATTATTGTAATTGATCATTAATTGTAAAACAATATTAATTTGATAACAGTGGATAATAGGTGCATTAGTTAACGTTGGCGTATAACTCAGTGATTGTAATACACGATTGTTAACATTGCGTGCAAACATAACTCAGTGAGTGTAATATATGAGTTATTTGATCATGTTTATATTACATGTATTAGGGGCATTGATTAACAGCGACGTACATAGCGTATACATGGCGTTGTAGAATATGTATACATTGCTACTCATCATTAGTACAGCTTACATATATTGATTGAATAATGATTTGTTTGGGTAATGATAATTATGCAAGATTGTTATGTTTGTAAACCGACAGCTAAAACGTATGTATAATTACAGCCTAAGCCATCCAGGATATAAGCCATCCAGGATATAAGCCATCCAGGGTTGGAGTAAGCCATCTAGGTTTGGATATCCAGGAGTGGAGCTAAGCTTCCACGAATAACGTTACAAGCGGTGGAGACGGTCCCCGTACCTGCGCAGCCAGGTTTTACTAACGATAACCCCCGGGACACAAGGTGGGCCCGTTACCAGTCCTCACTTGAGGAATATCATTCACAATCTCAGTGGAGATTAACTGTCATTGCATCGCGTCATCAACCCTTACAGAAGGCATTTGATGACAATCATCCATTGAATTCGCGCATCATCATCTTCATGAGCTCTCGCGCATCACAGTTATCGCGCTAGATCAACATTGTTATAGCTTTAACAACACTTCAGTGTCTTAGACATTCAGTATTTATAACAATACTGAGAACGTCTTAAACGTTCAGGAGAACATTCTTTTCATAGTTCATTTGTGTATTCGCTTGTTTTTTTAGATAATTGTATATATATTAAACATATTTTAAAAGTTGCATTAAACTTATGTAAATGCATTCACCGTCATTGATTCTTTCCTGAGTTAGCCCAACCACTAAGGTCATCCTGTGACAACTGGTTTCAGAGTAGTGGGATTCTGGGCGACTACGGAGGGAAAGAATCAATAAGTGATCTTTATTATGATATACTAAATCTCTACTTATTATTTTAGAATTGTGTACCACCCTCTGATCCATCAAGGCGACTGTCGACGATCACGGCTACTGCTTGGAAGACAAGTCAAGACACGACAAGGGTAGGGTGAGTCCAAACTGTTGTTTTGTCCGTTCTTTCCTTGGCGCGAGGTCGCAGTGGTCTACACGAGTGGGTCTGAGGCACTTTTGCTCAATAATTTGGGTGTTTGTTTTTACCTCCCTTGATATACACATAGTATCCAATTAGGTTGGCGAACAAGACGTTCTACTCATGCTGTGACACTCGAGTATACTTATATTGATGGGAGAAGTAAATATACATGTACATGTTATACACATTTCGATGATTGTTTAAGGTTTATGTCCAATATCAAATTAAGATATTTTATGTAGTGCATATGTTTTGTGGAAGCTAGATACTATCTACACATAATCGTTAGTAGTTAGCGCTAGTACAAATGTGTATGTAACTTGTCCTATGATGATGCCCAGGTATTTACTGAGGACACAGTGACTTACCATTAGTAGTTAGTTCAGTAGAATTATTAGTGACGTGTGTATTGTAATTATCGTAGTGTGTAGTTCACAATGTCTATAGACATGACGTCCATAAAGGATCTTACGGAAATGGGTAAGGAGTTAGGGTATGCTGGAGAGGAGCTTAGAACCTTTGTTAAAGACGAACAGGCTAGGGAAAGGGAATTTAGACTTAAGGAAAGAGAATTAGCAAAGCGGGAAAGGGATGAAGAGAAAGATAGGTTAGAATTCGAAAATAGGTTAGCTAAAGAGAAGCTAGAAACTGAGAAAGATAGGTTAGAAGTAGAAAGTAGATTAGCTAAAGAGAAGCTAGAATTAGAAAGTAGACTATCCACAGAGAAGTTAGAATTAGAAGGTAGATTAGCTAAAGAGAAGCGAGATGATGATAAAGAGAAGGTAGACTTAGAAAGTAGAATAGTAAAGGAGAAGCAAGAGTTAGAACATGAGAGGTTCGAAACAGATGGTAGACTAGCTAAGGCTAAGATGATAATGGAAAGGGAGCAAAAAGAGTTTGATCATAAGTTAGCTTTAGAGTTGGAAGCAGCTAAGACACATAGTAAGGAAAGTAAAACTGAAGGGAAAGATAGTTATTCTGGGAAGTTAAAAGGTTCGAAGTTACCATACTTTGATGCTGACAAAGATAACATGGACAGTTACTTGTTACGGTTCGAACGTTATGCTGAGTTACAGGAATGGACCAAAGATAAGTGGGCAGTTCATTTAAGTGCGTTATTGAGAGGCAAGGCCTTAGATGTATTTTCTAGATTACCTAGTTTAGATGCTCTTGACTATGACAAGTTAAAGGATGCTCTTTTAAAGAGATTTGAGTTAACTGAAGAAGGTTTTAGAAAGCGGTTTAGAGCGTGTCTGCCTGAGAAAGGCGAGTCATTTATTCAGTTTATTAGTAGGTCTAGAAATTACTTAGATAGGTGGTTAGAGTTAGGGAAGGTAGCGCAGACTTATCAGGGCCTCGTAGATTTCTTGTTGCGGGACCAGCTATTCAATGTTTGTAGTAGAGATCTGTTCTTATTTCTCAAAGAAAGAAAATTAGCTAGTGTAGGAGAAATGGCAACACAAGCAGATCAGTTTGCCGAGGCTCGAGGTGGAGCTCATAATGTAGTGTCGAAAGACAGAACTTTTAGAGATAGGCAAGGGGACGATCATAAACAGAAAGGCCAGAGTGGAAACTATAGAGGTGGAGGTAGTTCGATGGGTGCTAGAGGAGGTAGCAATAGTGGTAACATAGGTAGACCTTTTATTCGTTGTCGTCACTGTAATGGGAATCATGCTTCACATGAGTGTAGGAAAGCGGTGAAAGTGTCCGCTGTCGTAGACAATTTTAGTGAAAATAGTAGAGTGGACAACAATGTAGGGAGTCAGAACCAAGGTTTTAACAACCCATGGAATTTCGGTAGAGGTAGAGGTGGTCAAAACCGAGGTAGAGGTAGAGGCAGAGGTAGTAATAGTCCGGTTATTAAAACCGAGAGTAGTAGCTGTTGTGTTAAAGCGGATGGTGTAATGACGAAGATCGGAACATGTCTCTTTCCGTATGCAAATCTTCCAACGGCAGATGGTAGAGTGAACGGCACGGACGTAATTGTAATGAGGGATACAGGTTGTACAGGTGTGGTAGTTAGGCGTAGTTTAGTTACGGATGACCAGTTGGTAGGTAAACAGTCACCGTGTATGTTGTTAAATAAGTCGGTAGAGCACGTGCCAATAGCGAGAATAGAGGTAGATACACCTTTCTTTAAAGGGACTACAGAGGCACTATGTATGGACGACCCGATGTATGATTTAACGATGGGGAACATAGAAGGTTCAGTACTTCCGGTAATGTCCGATTTTAGAAGTAGCATAAGTAATGCCGTAGAGACTAGAGCGCAGGTTCAGAAGCAAGCTCAGGCTTATAGAAAATTAAAGGTTCCTGCAGCCGTAGGTGACATATCCAAAGCGGAGTTTATAGAAGCACAAACTCAAGACGAGTCATTAGGTCCTTGTAAGGTGAAGGCCAAGGATGGTGTAGTGAAGAAGTGTAAAGGGTCCGGTAGTTGTAAGTTTGTACATAAGAATAGGTTATTGTACAGAGAATTTGAAGATAGTGGTAGTAGACAGTTTCACCAATTAGTGGTTCCTACCCAGTATAGAACGACAGTGCTTAAGGTAGCTCATGAGTCGATTATGGGAGGTCATTTAGGCGTAAAGAAAACGTCAGATAGAGTATTGGCAGAATTTTATTGGCCAGGCGTTAGTGGAGATGTAACTAGGTATTGTAGGTCCTGCGATGTATGCCAAAGGACAGTACCAAAAGGTCGAGTGACCAAAGTACATTTAGGTCAGATGCCACTGATAGATACACCATTTAAGAGGGTAGCCGTAGACATAGTTGGACCAATTTTTCCAGTGTCGGATAGGAAAAATAGGTACATTTTAACCATGGTAGACTATGCAACTAGGTATCCGGAGGCAGTAGCATTGCCCTCAATTGAAACTGAGAGAGTAGCTGAGGCATTAGTTGATATGTTCAGTAGGCTAGGTGTACCAGAGGAAATGCTGACTGATTGTGGGTCACAGTTTACGTCAGAACTTATGGCTGAAGTAAGCAGGTTATTGTCTTTGCGTCAAATCATGACAACACCATATCACCCTATGTGTAACGGGTTAGTCGAACGATTTAACGGGACGTTAAAGCAAATGTTACGGCGTATGTGTACCGAGAGACCCAAAGATTGGGACAAGTATCTCAATGCTTTATTGTTTGCATTTAGAGAGGTTCCACAAGAGAGTTTAGGATTTTCTCCGTTTGAGTTATTGTACGGTAGGTCAGTTAGAGGTCCCATGAGGATTCTTAGAGAGATGTGGGCAGGTGAAGTAGATAGTGATGAGGTTAAGACTACATATCAGTATGTTTTAGATCTGAAGGAGAAACTAGAGGAGACTTGTAAGATAGCTCAAAGTCAGTTAGTTAAGGCAAGTACCAAGTACAAACGGTACTATGACCAGAAAGCTAGAGCTAGGAAGTTTAAGATAGATGACCAGGTGTTACTTTTACTCCCGACCGACAATAACAAGTTGTTATTACAATGGAAAGGTCCGTTTTACGTTAGAGGGATAGTGAACACTATGGATTACCGTATCGAGATAAACGGAAAGTTAAAGACCTTTCATGCGAATATGCTGAAAGAGTATATAAGTAGAACCGATAATGTGCAACAAGGGGTGTTAACCGTAGTTAATGTTGCAGTTATTGAGGCTAGTGAGGAAGACAGTAGTGAGGACACTAGTCCCATGTATTTTCCCACTAGTGTAGGTAGGGAGAGAGCAGCCGATGTAGACATATCGGGCATGCTTAGTGTAGCAGAGAAACGAGAGGTAAGTCGTTTAGACTCTGAGTGTAGTACTGTTCGGTCCGATAAGTCGAGACCAACAGATGTAGTGCAGTGTAGCTTTAAGCACACTTTAGCAAAGCCGATTAGGGAAACGAGAGACCCTACTCCATTTCGCAAACAGTATACTGGTAATGCGATGGATGCAATGTGTAAGGTTGGAGTTCTTGTAGTGACAGGAAGTAGTGTTATTAGTAACGGTAAAGTCGGTGTAATAGACCGTGGAAAGGACAATATTGGGGCAGACTATTTAAGTCGCCGCACATAATGACCGGTTTAATACAATAGTGTATTGCAGTGTATTGTACAATAGTAGTATATGTTACGACAGGGTAGTGTACAATTGTAGAATAGTGTTGAAATTGTAATTACATGTTATAGTTAGGTTATAACTGCAGTGGTAATAGTTAACATACTCAAGCGATTGAGCGATCAGCTTGTACGTTTTGTCGCTCGTTTGCTCAGAAGAATTAATAGTTTCTTAACGTGTAAATACTAATTATCATTTTGTTGAATTTTAAAAGTGTAGCACTTTCTTTAAGTGGGGAGATGTTGTCACAAAATGTCACGGGTAGAGCGTACTGGTCGTATATAGCTCTTGTATCGGTTACACCCAAAATCTATTGTTCGAGGTGAAACAATTTCACAATATTCATGATCTATTCATGTAACACGTAAAAGCGTGCACATTTTAAGTGGCCGCCAGAGAGGCCGTGTCATAAGTTTAGTTTTGTGCTAATGCATGTAAACGTATAGGTATATTTTCCTTAAACGGCAAAATTGTATAAGGGCCTCGCGTGTAGATTCAATACTGTAGATTTAGCCACGTTTGTCACGGACTGAACGGGGCAAATAATGATTTGGGCGTAATGTTTGCTATAAAACCCATTGTCTTCTAGCTTTCGCCGGGATCATCGAAAGTACTTTGTTGGAACAGAGATTGGACGGCAAATTTCACAGGCAACATGTGGTTAGTAGTTTTATTAAACTTTTATCGTATATTTGTATTCAGTGGGCGGCGCCATCTTGTTTGGCGGTTACGACATCCGGTTAGCATTGATGTTTCTCAAACATAACTTTAGACTAGCATATGAGTTTGAAGTTACTTTATTAGATGTAATTATTGTAATTGATCATTAATTGTAAAACAATATTAATTTGATAACAGTGGATAATAGGTGCATTAGTTAACGTTGGCGTATAACTCAGTGATTGTAATACACGATTGTTAACATTGCGTGCAAACATAACTCAGTGAGTGTAATATATGAGTTATTTGATCATGTTTATATTACATGTATTAGGGGCATTGATTAACAGCGACGTACATAGCGTATACATGGCGTTGTAGAATATGTATACATTGCTACTCATCATTAGTACAGCTTACATATATTGATTGAATAATGATTTGTTTGGGTAATGATAATTATGCAAGATTGTTATGTTTGTAAACCGACAGCTAAAACGTATGTATAATTACAGCCTAAGCCATCCAGGATATAAGCCATCCAGGATATAAGCCATCCAGGGTTGGAGTAAGCCATCTAGGTTTGGATATCCAGGAGTGGAGCTAAGCTTCCACGAATAACGTTACAAGCGGTGGAGACGGTCCCCGTACCTGCGCAGCCAGGTTTTACTAACGATAACCCCCGGGACACAAGGTGGGCCCGTTACCAGTCCTCACTTGAGGAATATCATTCACAATCTCAGTGGAGATTAACTGTCATTGCATCGCGTCATCAACCCTTACAGAAGGCATTTGATGACAATCATCCATTGAATTCGCGCATCATCATCTTCATGAGCTCTCGCGCATCACAGTTATCGCGCTAGATCAACATTGTTATAGCTTTAACAACACTTCAGTGTCTTAGACATTCAGTATTTATAACAATACTGAGAACGTCTTAAACGTTCAGGAGAACATTCTTTTCATAGTTCATTTGTGTATTCGCTTGTTTTTTTAGATAATTGTATATATATTAAACATATTTTAAAAGTTGCATTAAACTTATGTAAATGCATTCACCGTCATTGATTCTTTCCTGAGTTAGCCCAACCACTAAGGTCATCCTGTGACAATATATATGTGTAAGAACGGAATATATATGTGTAAAAACGGAATATATATGTGTAAGAACTGAATATATATGTGTAAGAACTGAATATATATGTATAAGAACTGAATATATATGTGTAAGAACTGAATATATACGCGTAAAAACTGAATATATATGCGTAATAACTGAATATATATGTGTAAGAACTGAATATATATGCGTAAGAACTGAATATATATGCATAAGAACTGAATATATATTCGTAAGAACTGAATATATATGCGTAAAAACTGAATATATATGCGTAAGAACTGAATATATATGTGTAAGAAATGGATATATATGCGTAAGAACTGAATATATATGCGTAAGAACGGAATATATATGAGTAAGAACGGAATATATATGTGTAAGAACGGAATATATATGTGTAAGAACGGAATATATATGTGTAAGAACGGAATATATATGTGTAAGAACGGAATATATGTGTAAGAACGGAATATGTACGTGTAAGAACGGAATATATATGTCTAAGAACTGAACATGTGTGTAAGGAATGAATATATATGCCTAAGAACTGAATATATATGCGTAAGAACGGAATATATATGTGTAATAACTGAATATATATGCTTAAACTGAATATATATGCGTAAGAACGGAATATATATGTGTAAGAACGAAATATATATGTGTAAGAACGGAATATATATGTGTAAGAATGGAATATATATGTGTAAGAACGAAATATATATGTGTAAGAACGGAATATATATGTGCAAGAATGGAATATATATGTGTAAGAACTGAATATATATGCGTAAGAACTGAATATATATGTGTAAGAACGGACAGAATATATATGTGTAAGAACGGAATATATATGTGTAAAAACGGAATATATATGTGTAAGAACTGAATATATATGTGTAAGAACTGAATATATATGCGTAAGAACTGAATATATACGCGTAAAAACTGAATATATATGCGTAATAACTGAATATATATGTGTAAGAACTGAATATATATGCGTAAGAACTGGATATATATGCGTAAGAACTGAATATATATGCGTAAGAACTGAATATATATTCGTAAGAACTGAATATATATGCGTAAAAACTGAATATATATGCGTAAGAACTGAATATATATGTGTAAGAACGGAATATATATGTGTAAGAACGGAATATATATGTGTAAGAAGTGAATATATATGTGTAAGAACTGAATATATATGTGTAAGAACTGAATATATATGCGCAAGAACTGAATATATATGCGTAAGAACTGAATATTTATGCGTAAGAACTAAATATATATGCGTAAGAACAGAATATATATGCGTAAGAATTGAATATATATGCGTAAGAACTGAAATATATATGCGTAAGAACGGAATATATATGTGTAAGAACGGAATATATATGTGTAGGAACTGAATATATATGTGTAAGAACGGAATATATGTGTAAGAATATAAATGCGTAAGAACGGAATATATATGTATAAGAACGGAATATATATGCATAAGAACTGAATATATGTGTAAGAACTGAATATATATGTGTAAGAACTGAATATATATGCGTAAGAACTGAATATATATGCGTAAAACTGAATAGATATACGAAAGAACGGAATATATATGCGTAAGAACGGAATATATGTGTAAGAAAGGTATATATATGTGTAATAACGGAATATATACGTGTAAGAACGGAATATATATGTGTAAGAACGGAATATATATGTGTAAGAACGGAATATGTATGTGTAAGAACGGAATATATATATGTGTAAGAACGGAATATATATGTGTAAAAACGGAATATATGTGTAAGAATATATATGCGTAAGAACGGAATATATACGTGTAAGAACGGAATATATATGCGTAAGAACTGAATATATATGTGTAAGAACTGAATATATATGCCTAAGAACTGAATATATATGCGTAAGAACTGAATATATATGCGTAAGAACTGAATATATATGCGTAAGAACTCAATATATATGCGTAAGAACACAATATAAATGCGTAAAATTGAATATAAATGCGTAAGAACTGAATATATATGCGTAAGAACTGAATATATATACGTAAGAATTGAATATATATGCGTAAGAACTGAATATATATGCGTAAAACTGAATATATATGTGTAAGAACTGAATATATATGTGTAACAAATGAATATATATGCGTAAGAACTGAAAATATATGCGTAAGAGCGGAATATATATGAGTAAGAACGGAATATATATGTGTAAGAACGGAATATATATGTGTAAGAACGGAATATGTACGTGTAAGAACGTAATATATATGTCTAAGAACTGAGGAAATATGTGTAAGAACTGAATATATATGCGTAAGAACTGAATATATATGCGTAAGAACGGAATATATATGTGTAATAACTGAATATATATGCGTAAAACTGAATATATATGCGTAAGAACTGAACATATATGTGTAAGAAATGAATATATATGCGTAAGAACTGAATATATATGTGTAAAAACGGAATATATATGTGTAAGAACGGAATATATACGTGTAAGAACGGAATATATACGTGTAATAACGGAATATATACGTGTAAGAACGGAATATATATGTGTAAGAACGGAATATATATGTGTAAGAACGGAATATATATGTGTAAGAACTGAATATATATGTGTAAGAACTGAATATATATGTGTAAGAACTGAATATATATACGTAAGAACGGATTATGTACGTGTAAGAACGGAAAATATATGTGTAAGAACGGAATATATATGTGTAAGAAGTGAATATATATGTGTAAGAACTGAATATATATGTGTAAGAACGGAATATATATGTGTAAGAACTGAATATATATGTGTAAGGACGGAATATATTTGTGTAAGAAAAACGGAATATATATGCGTAAGAACAGAATATATACGTGTAAGAACGGAATATATATGGTTAAAAACGGAACATATATGTGTAAGAACGGAATATATACGTGTAAGAACGGAATATATATGTGTAAGAACGGAATATATATGCGTTAGAACGGAATATATATGTGTAAGAACGGAATATATATGTGTAAGAAAGGAATATATGTGTAAGAATATATATGCGTAAGAACGGAATATATGTGTAAGAACGGAATATATATGCGTAAGAACGGAATATATGTGTAAGAACGGAATATATATGTGTAAGAACGGACTATATATGTGTAAGAACGGAATATATATGTGTAAAAACGGAATATATATGTGTAAGAACTGAATATATATGTGTAAGAACTGAATCTATATGTGTAAGAACTGAATATATATGCCTAAGAACTGAATATATATGCGTAAGAACTGAATATATATGCGTAAGAACTGAATATATATGCGTAAGAACTCAATATATATGCGTAAGAACACAATATAAATGCGTAAAACTGAATATAAATGCGTAAGAACTGAATATATATGCGTAAGAACTGAATATATATGCGTAAGAATTGAATATATATGCGTAAGAACTGAATATATAAGCGTAAAACTGAATATATATGTGTAAGAACTGAATATATATGTGTAAGAAATGAATATATATGCGTAAGAACTGAATATATATGCGTAAGAGCGGAATATATATGAGTAAGAACGGAATATATATGTGTAAGAACGGAATATATATGTGTAAGAACTGAATATGTACGTGTAAGAACGGAATATATATGTCTAAGAACTGAGGAAATATGTGTAAGAACTGAATATATATGCGTAAGAACGGAATATATATGTGTAATAACTGAATATATATGCGTAAAACGGAATATATATGCGTAAGAACTGAACATATATGTGTAAGAAATGAATATATATGCGTAAGAACTGAATATATATGTGTAAAAACGGAATATATATGTGTAAGAACGGAATATATACGTGTAAGAACGGAATATATATGTGTAAGAACGGAATATATATGTGTAAGAACGGAATATATATGTGTAAGAACTGAATATATATGTGTAAGAACTGAATATATATACGTAAGAACGGATTATGTACGTGTAAGAACGGAAAATATATGTGTAAGAACGGAATATATATGTGTAAGAAGTGAATATATATGTGTAAGAACTGAATATATATGTGTAAGAACGGAATATATATGTGTAAGAACTGAATATATATGTGTAAGGACGGAATATATACGTGTAAGAAAAACGGAATATATATGCGTAAGAACAGAATATATACGTGTAAGAACGGAATATATATGGTTAAAAACGGAACATATATGTGTAAGAACGGAATATATACGTGTAAGAACGGAATATATATGTGTAAGAACGGAATATATATGCGTTAGAACGGAATATATATGTGTAAGAACGGAATATATATGTGTAAGAAAGGAATATATGTGTAAGAATATATATGCGTAAGAACGGAATATATATGTGTAAGAACGGAATATATATGCGTAAAAACTGAATATATATGCGTACGAACTGAACATATATGCGTAAGGACGGAATATATATGCGTAAGAACGGAATATGTACGTGTAAGAACGGAATATATATGTGTAAGAACTGAATAAATATGCGTAAGAACTGAACATATATGCGTAATAACTGAACATATATGCGTAAGAACTGAATATATATGCGTAAGAACTGAATATATGAGTAAGAACTGAATATATATGCGTAAGAACTGAATATATATGCGTAAAATTGAATATATATGCAAAAGAACGGAATATATATGCGTAAGAACTGAATATATATGTGTAAGAACTGAATATATATGTGTATGAACGGAATATATATGTGTAAGAACGGAATATATATGTGTAAGAACGGAATATATATGTGCAAGAACGGAATATATATGTGTAAGTACTGAATATATATGTGTAAGAACTGAATGTATATGTGTAAGAACTGAATATATATGCGTATGAACTGAATATATATGCGTAAGAACGGAATATATATGTGTAAGAACGGAATATATTTGTGTAAGAACGGAACATATATGTGTAAGAACGGAATATATATGTGTATATATGTGTAAGAACTGAATATATATGTGTAAGAACTGAATATATATGT
>JAWPHD010024099.1:0-20205 GCA_037043455.1 Cyrtodaria siliqua
ATGAAAACTGACATAATATTGTCTATGAAAACTGACATAATATTGTCTATGAAAACTGACATAATATTGTCTATGAAAACTGACATAATATTGTCTATGAAAACTGCCATAATATTGTCTATGAAAACTGACATAATATTATCTATGAAAACTGCCATAATATTATCTATGAAAACTGCCATAATATTATCTATGAAAACTGCCATAATATTGTCTATGAAAACTGACATAATATTGTCTATGAAAACTGACATAATATTGTCTATGAAAACTGCCATAATATTATCTATGAAAACTGCCATAATATTATCTATGAAAACTGCCTTAATATTATCTTTGAAAACTGCCATAATATCGTCTATGAAAACTGGCATAATATTGTCTATGAAAACTGCCATAATATTGTCTATGAAAACTGACAAAATATTGTCTATGAAAACTGACATAATATTGTCTATGAAAACTGCCATAATATTGTCTATGAAAACTGACATAATATTATCTATGAAAACTACCATAATATTGTCTATGAAAACTGACTTAATATTGTCTATAAAAACTGACATAATATTGTCTATGAAAACTGTCATAGTATTGTCTATGAAAACTGCCATAATATTGTCTATGAAAACTGACATAATATTATCTATGAAAATGGACATAAAAGATAAATGACATAATATTGTCTATGAAAACTGACATAATATTATCTATGAAAACTGCCATAATATTGTCTATGAAAACTGACATAATATTATCTATGAAAACTGCCATAATATTATCTATGAAAACTGCCATTATAGAAAACTGACATAATATTATCTATGAAAACGGACATAATAGAAAACTGACATAATATTATCTATGAAAACTGCCATAATATTATCTATGAAAACGGAGATAATAGAAAACTGACATAATATTGTCTATGAAAACTGACATAATATTATCTATGAAAACTGCCATAATATTGTCTATGAAAACTGACATAATATTATCTATGAAAACTGCCATAATATTATATATGAAAACTGCCATAATATTATCTATGAAAACTGACATAATATTATCTATGAAAACTGACATAATAGTATCTATGAAAACTGCCATAATATTATCTATGAAAACTGCCATTATAGAAACCTGACATAATATTATCTATGAAAACGGACATAATAGAAAACTGACATAATATTATCTATGAAAACTGCCATAATATTATCTATGAAAACGGACATAATATTATCTATGAAAACTGACATAATATTGTCTATGAAAACTGACATAATATTATTTATGAAAACTGACATAATATTATCTATGAAAACTGCCATAATATTGTCTATGAAAACTGACATAATATTATCTATGAAAACTGCCATAATATTATCTATGAAAACTGCCATAATATTATCTATGAAAACTGACATAATATTATCTATGAAAACTGACATAATATTATCTATGAAAACGGACATAATAGAAAACTGACATAATATTATCTATGAAAACTGCCATAATATTATCTATGAAAACTGCCATAATATTATCTATTAAAACTGACATAATATTATCTATGAAAACTGACATAATATTGTCTATGAAAACTGACATAATATTGTCTATGAAAACTGACATAATATTGTCTATGAAAACTGACATAATATTGTCTATGAAAACTGACATAATATTGTCTATGAAAACTGACATAATATTGTCTATGAAAACTGCCATAATATTGTCTATGAAAACTGACATAATATTATCTATGAAAACTGCCATAATATTATCTATGAAAACTGCCATAATATTATCTATGAAAACTGCCATAATATTGTCTATGAAAACTGACATAATATTGTCTATGAAAACTGACATAATATTGTCTATGAAAACTGCCATAATATTATCTATGAAAACTGCCATAATATTATCTATGAAAACTGCCATAATATTATCTATGAAAACTGCCTTAATATTATCTTTGAAAACTGCCATAATATCGTCTATGAAAACTGGCATAATATTGTCTATGAAAACTGCCATAATATTGTCTATGAAAACTGACAAAATATTGTCTATGAAAACTGCCATAATATTGTCTATGAAAACTGCCATAATATTGTCTATGAAAACTGACATAATATTATCTATGAAAACTACCATAATATTGTCTATGAAAACTGACTTAATATTGTCTATAAAAACTGACATAATATTGTCTATGAAAACTGTCATAGTATTGTCTATGAAAACTGCCATAATATTGTCTATGAAAACTGACATAATATTATCTATGAAAATGGACATAAAAGATAAATGACATAATATTGTCTATGAAAACTGACATAATATTATCTATGAAAACTGCCATAATATTGTCTATGAAAACTGACATAATATTATCTATGAAAACTGCCATAATATTATCTATGAAAACTGCCATTATAGAAAACTGACATAATATTATCTATGAAAACGGACATAATAGAAAACTGACATAATATTATCTATGAAAACTGCCATAATATTATCTATGAAAACGGAGATAATAGAAAACTGACATAATATTGTCTATGAAAACTGACATAATATTATCTATGAAAACTGCCATAATATTGTCTATGAAAACTGACATAATATTATCTATGAAAACTGCCATAATATTATATATGAAAACTGCCATAATATTATCTATGAAAACTGACATAATATTATCTATGAAAACTGACATAATAGTATCTATGAAAACTGCCATAATATTATCTATGAAAACTGCCATTATAGAAACCTGACATAATATTATCTATGAAAACGGACATAATAGAAAACTGACATAATATTATCTATGAAAACTGCCATAATATTATCTATGAAAACGGACATAATAGAAAACTGACATAATATTGTCTATGAAAACTGACATAATATTATCTATGAAAACTGCCATAATATTTTCTATGAAAACTGACATAATATTATCTATGAAAACTGCCATAATATTATCTATGAAAACTGCCATAATATTGTCTATGAAAACTGCCATAATATTATCTATGAAAACTGACATAATATTATCTATGAAAACTGCCATAATATTATCTATGAAAACTGACATAATATTATCTATGAAAACTGACATAATATTATCTATGAAAACTGACAGAATATTATCTATGGAAACGGACATAATAGAAAAATGACATAATATTGTCCATGAAAACTGACATAATATTATCTATGAAAACTGCCATAATATTGTCTATGAAAACTGACATAATATTATCTATGAAAACTGCCATAATATTATCTATGAAAACTGCCATTATAGAAAACTGACATAATATTATCTATGAAAACGGACATAATAGAAAACTGACATAATATTATCTATGAAAACAGCCATAATATTATCTATGAAAACGGACATAATAGAAAACTGACATAATATTGTTTATGAAAACTGACATAATATTATCTATGAAAACTGCCATAATATTGTCTATGAAAACTGACATAATATTATCTATGAAAACTGCCATAATATTATCTATGAAAACTGCCATAATATTGTCTATGAAAACTGCCATAATATTATCTATGAAAACTGCCATAATATTATCTATGAAAACTGCCATAATATTATCTATGAAAACTGACATTATATTATCTATGAAAACTGACATAATATTATCTATGAAAACGGACATAATATTATCTATGAAAACGGACATAATAGAAAACTGACATAATATTGTCTATGAAAACTGACATAATATTATCTATGAAAACTGCCATAATATTGTCTATGAAAACTGACATAATATTATCTATGAAAACTGCCATAATACTATCTATGAAAACTGCCATAATATTGTCTATAAAAACTGACATAATATTATCTATGAAAACTGCCATAATATTATCTATGAAAACTGCCATAATATTATCTATGAAAACTGACATAATATTGTGTATGAAAAATGCCATAATATTGTCTATGAAAACTGACATAATATTGTCTATGAAATCTGCCATAATATTATCTATGAAAACGGACATAATAGAAAACTGACATAATATTATCTATGAAAACTGCCATAATATTGTCTATGGAAACTGCCATCATATTATCTATGAAAACTGCCATAATATTGTCTATGAAAACTGACATAATATTATCTATGAAAACTGCCATAATATTATCTATGAAAACGGCCATAATATTATCTATGAAAACTGACATAATATTGTCTATGAAAACTGCCATAATGTTGTCTATGAAAACTGCCATAATATTGTCTATGAAAACGGACATAATATTATCTATGAAAACGGACATAATAGAAAACTGACATAATATTATCTATGAAAACTGACATAATAGAAAACTGACATAATATTATCTATGAAAACTGCCATAATATTGTCTATGAAAACTGCCATAATATTATCTATGAAAACTGCCATAATATTATCTATGAAAACTGCCATAATATTGTCTATGAAAACTGACATAATATTATCTATGAAAACTGCCATAATATTATCTATGAAAACTGCCATAATATTGTCTATGAAAACTGACATAATATTATCTATGAAAACTGACATAATATTATCTATGGAAACGGACATAATAGAAAAAAGACACAATATTGTCTATGAAAACTGACATAATATTATCTATGAAAACTGCCATAATATTGTCTATGAAAACTGACATAATATTATCTATGAAAACTGCCATAATATTATCTATGAAAAAAACTGCCATTTTAGAAAACTGACATAATATTATCTATGAAAACGGACATAATAGAAAACTGACATAATATTATCTATGAAAACAGCCATAATATTATCTATGAAAACGGACATAATAGAAAACTGACATAATATTGTCTATGAAAACTGACATAATATTATCTATGAAAACTGCCATAATATTGTCTATGAAAACTGACATAATATTATCTATGAAAACTGGCATAATATTGTCTATGAAAACTGACATAATATTATCTATGAAAACTGACATAATATTATCTATGAAAACTGCCATAATATTGTCTATGAAAACTGACATAATATTATCTATGAAAACTGACATAATATTATCTATGAAAACTGACATAATATTATCTATGAAAACTGACATAATATTATCTATGAAAACTGACATAATATTATCTATGAAAACGGACATAATAGAAAAATGACATAATATTGTCTATGAAAACTGACATAATATTATCTATGAAAACTGCCATAATATTGTCTATGAAAACTGACATAATATTATCTATGAAAACTGCCATAATATTATCTATGAAAACTGCCATTATAGAAAACTGACATAATATTATCTATGAAAACGGACATAATAGAAAACTGACATAATATTATCTATGAAAACTGCCATAATATTATCTATGAAAACGGACATAATAGAAAACTGACATAATATTGTCTATGAAAACTGACATAATATTATCTATGAAAACTGCCATAATATTGTCTATGAAAACTGACATAATATTATCTATGAAAACTGCCATAATATTATCTATGAAAACTGCCATAATATTGTCTATGAAAACTGACATAATATTATCTATGAAAACTGCCATAATATTATCTATGAAAACTGCCATAATATTATCTATGAAAACTGACATAATATTATCTATGAAAACTGACATAATATTATCTATGAAAACGGACAAAATAGAAAACTGACATAATATTATCTATGAAAACTGCCATAATATTATCTATGAAAACTGCCATAATATTATCTATGAAAACTGACATAATATTATCTATGAAAACTGACATAATATTGTCTATGAAAACTGACATAATATTGTCTATGAAAACTGACATAATATTGTCTATGAAAACTGACATAATATTGTCTATGAAAACTGACATAATATTATCTATGAAAACTGACATAATATTATCTACGAAAACTGACATAATATTGTCTATGAAAACTGCCATAATATTATCTATGAAAACGGACATAATAGAAAACTGACATAATATTATCTATGAAACCTGCCATAATATTATCTATGAAAACGGACATAATAGAAAACTCACATAATATTGTCTATGAAAACTGACATAATATTATCTATGAAAACTGCCATAATATTGTCTATGAAAACTGACATAATATTATCTATGAAAACTGCCATAATATTATCTATGAAAACTGCCATAATAGTATCTATGAAATCTGCCATAATATTATCTATGAAAACGGACATAATAGAAAACTGACATAATATTATCTATGAAAACTGCCATAATATTGTCTATGGAAACTGCCATCATATTATCTATGAAAACTGCCATAATATTGTCTATGAAAACTGACATAATATTATCTATGAAAACTGCCATAATATTATCTATGAAAACGGCCATAATATTATCTATGAAAACTGACATAATATTGTCTATGAAAACTGCCATAATATTGTCTATGAAAACTGCCATAATATTGTCTATGAAAACGGACATAATATTATCTATGAAAACGGACATAATAGAAAACTGACATAATATTATCTATGAAAACTGACATAATAGAAAACTGACATAATATTATCTATGAAAACTGCCATAATATTGTCTATGAAAACTGCCATAATATTATCTATGAAAACTGCCATAATATTATCTATGAAAACTGCCATAATATTGTCTATGAAAACTGACATAATATTATCTATGAAAACTGCCATAATATTATCTATGAAAACTGCCATAATATTGTCTATGAAAACTGACATAATATTATCTATGAAAACTGACATAATATTATCTATGGAAACGGACATAATAGAAAAAAGACACAATATTGTCTATGAAAACTGACATAATATTATCTATGAAAACTGCCATAATATTGTCTATGAAAACTGACATAATATTATCTATGAAAACTGCCATAATATTATCTATGAAAACTGCCATTTTAGAAAACTGCCATAATATTATCTATGAAAACGGACATAATAGAAAACTGACATAATATTATCTATGAAAACAGCCATAATATTATCTATGAAAACGGACATAATAGAAAACTGACATAATATTGTCTATGAAAACTGACATAATATTATCTATGAAAACTGCCATAATATTGTCTATGAAAACTGACATAATATTATCTATGAAAACTGCCATAATATTGTCTATGAAAACTGACATAATATTATCTATGAAAACTGACATAATATTATCTATGAAAACTGCCATAATATTGTCTATGAAAACTGACATAATATTATCTATGAAAACTGACATAATATTATCTATGAAAACTGACATAATATTATCTATGAAAACTGACATAATATTATCTATGAAAACTGACATAATATTATCTATGAAAACGGACATAATAGAAAAATGACATAATATTGTCTATGAAAACTGACATAATATTATCTATGAAAACTGCCATAATATTGTCTATGAAAACTGACATAATATTATCTATGAAAACTGCCATAATATTATCTATGAAAACTGCCATTATAGAAAACTGACATAATATTATCTATGAAAACGGACATAATAGAAAACTGACATAATATTATCTATGAAAACTGCCATAATATTATCTATGAAAACGGACATAATAGAAAACTGACATAATATTGTCTATGAAAACTGACATAATATTATCTATGAAAACTGCCATAATATTGTCTATGAAAACTGACATAATATTATCTATGAAAACTGCCATAATATTATCTATGAAAACTGCCATAATATTGTCTATGAAAACTGACATAATATTATCTATGAAAACTGCCATAATATTATCTATGAAAACTGCCATAATATTATCTATGAAAACTGACATAATATTATCTATGAAAACTGACATAATATTATCTATGAAAACGGACATAATAGAAAACTGACATAATATTATCTATGAAAACTGCCATAATATTATCTATGAAAACTGCCATAATATTATCTATGAAAACTGACATAATATTATCTATGAAAACTGACATAATATTGTCTATGAAAACTGACATAATATTGTCTATGAAAACTGACATAATATTGTCTATGAAAACTGACATAATATTGTCTATGAAAACTGACATAATATTATCTATGAAAACTGACATAATATTATCTACGAAAACTGACATAATATTGTCTATGAAAACTGCCATAATATTATCTATGAAAACGGACATAATAGAAAACTGACATAATATTATCTATGAAACCTGCCATAATATTATCTATGAAAACGGACATAATAGAAAACTCACATAATATTGTCTATGAAAACTGACATAATATTATCTATGAAAACTGCCATAATATTGTCTATGAAAACTGACATAATATTATCTATGAAAACTGCCATAATATTATCTATGAAAACTGCCATAATATTATCTATGAAAACTGCCATAATATTGTCTATGAAAACTGACATAATATTGTCTATGAAAACTGACATAATATTGTCTATGAAAACTGCCATAATATTATCTATGAAAACTGCCATAATATTATCTATGAAAACTGCCATAATATTATCTATGAAAACTGCCATAATATTATCTATGAAAACTGCCATAATATCGTCTATGAAAACTGGCATAATATTGTCTATGAAAACTGCCATAATATTGTCTATGAAAACTGACATAATATTGTCTATGAAAACTGCCATAATATTGTCTATGAAAACTGCCATAATATTGTCTATGAAAACTGACATAATATTATCTATGAAAACTGCCATAATATTGTCTATGAAAACTGACTTAATATTGTCTATGAAAACTGACATAATATTGTCTATGAAAACTGCCATAATATTATCTATGAAAACTGCCATAATATTGTCTATGAAAACTGACATAATATTATCTATGAAAATGGACATAAAAGATAAATGACATAATATTGTCTATGAAAACTGACATAATATTATCTATAAAAACTGCCATAATATTGTCTATGAAAACTGACATAATATTATCTATGAAAACTGCCATTATAGAAAACTGACATAATATTATCTATGAAAACGGACATAATAGAAAACTGACATAATATTATCTATGAAAACTGCCATAATATTATCTATGAAAATGGAGATAATAGAAAACTGACATAATATTGTCTATGAAAACTGACATAATATTATCTATGAAAACTGCCAAAATATTGTCTATGAAAACTGACATAATATTATCTATGAAAACTGCCATAAAATTATATATGAAAACTGCCATAATATTGTCTATGAAAACTGACATAATATTATCTATAAAAACTGCCATAATATTATCTATGAAAACTGCCATAATATTATCTATGAAAACTGACATAATATTTTCTATGAAAACTGACATAATAGTATCTATGAAAACTGCCATAATATTATCTATAAAAACTGCCATTATAGAAACCTGACATAATATTATCTATGAAAACGGACATAATAGAAAACTGACATAATATTATCTATAAAAACTGCCATAATATTATCTATGAAAACGGACATAATAGAAAACTGACATAATATTGTCTATGAAAACTGACATAATATTATCTATGAAAACTGCCATAATATTGTCTATGAAAACTGACATAATATTATCTATGAAAACTGCCATAATATTATCTATGAAAACTGCCATAATATTATCTATGAAAACTGCCATAATATTATCTATGAAAACTGCCATAATATTATCTATGAAAACTGCCATAATATTATCTATGAAAACTGACATAATATTGTCTATGAAAACTGACATAATATTATCTATGAAAACTGCCATAATATTATCTATGAAAACTGCCATAATATTGTCTATGAAAACTGACATAATATTATCTATGAAAACTGCCATAATATTATCTATGAAAACTGCCATAATATTATCTATGAAAACTGACATAATATTATCTATGAAAACTGACATAATATTATCTATGAAAACGGACATAATAGAAAACTGACATAATATTATCTATGAAAACTGCCATAATATTATCTATG
The DNA here is from genome assembly GCA_037043455.1 of Cyrtodaria siliqua. Classification (NCBI taxonomy): domain Eukaryota; kingdom Metazoa; phylum Mollusca; class Bivalvia; order Adapedonta; family Hiatellidae; genus Cyrtodaria; species Cyrtodaria siliqua. The sequence continues at coordinate 10,079 of JAWPHD010024099.1, forward strand.
AAAACTGCCATAATATTATCTATGAAAACTGACATAATATTATCTATGAAAACTGACATAATATTGTCTATGAAAACTGACATAATATTGTCTATGAAAACTGACATAATATTGTCTATGAAAACTGACATAATATTGTCTATGAAAACTGACATAATATTATCTATGAAAACTGACATAATATTATCTACGAAAACTGACATAATATTGTCTATGAAAACTGCCATAATATTATCTATGAAAACGGACATAATAGAAAACTGACATAATATTATCTATGAAACCTGCCATAATATTATCTATGAAAACGGACATAATAGAAAACTCACATAATATTGTCTATGAAAACTGACATAATATTATCTATGAAAACTGCCATAATATTGTCTATGAAAACTGACATAATATTATCTATGAAAACTGCCATAATATTGTCTATGAAAACTGACATAATATTATCTATGAAAACTGCCATAATATTATCTATGAAAACTGCCATAATATTGTCTATGAAAACTGACATAATATTATCTATGAAAACTGACATAATATTATCTATGAAAACGGACATAATAGAAAACTGACATAATATTATCTATGAAAACTGCCATAATATTATCTATGAAAACTGCCATAATATTATCTATGAAAACTGACATAATATTATCTATGAAAACTGACATAATATTGTCTATGAAAACTGACATAATATTGTCTATGAAAACTGACATAATATTGTCTATGAAAACTGACATAATATTGTCTATGAAAACTGACATAATATTGTCTATGAAAACTGACATAATATTATCTATGAAAACTGACATAATATTATCTACGAAAACTGACATAATATTGTCTATGAAAACTGCCATAATATTATCTATGAAAACGGACATAATAGAAAACTGACATAATATTATCTATGAAACCTGCCATAATATTATCTATGAAAACGGACATAATAGAAAACTCACATAATATTGTCTATGAAAACTGACATAATATTATCTATGAAAACTGCCATAATATTGTCTATGAAAACTGACATAATATTATCTATGAAAACTGCCATAATATTATCTATGAAAACTGCCATAATATTATCTATGAAAACTGCCATAATATTGTCTATGAAAACTGACATAATATTGTCTATGAAAACTGACATAATATTGTCTATGAAAACTGCCATAATATTATCTATGAAAACTGCCATAATATTATCTATGAAAACTGCCATAATATTATCTATGAAAACTGCCTTAATATTATCTATGAAAACTGCCATAATATCGTCTATGAAAACTGGCATAATATTGTCTATAAAAACTGCCATAATATTGTCTATGAAAACTGACATAATATTGTCTATGAAAACTGCCATAATATTGTCTATGAAAACTGCCATAATATTGTCTATGAAAACTGACATAATATTATCTATGAAAACTGCCATAATATTGTCTATGAAAACTGACTTAATATTGTCTATGAAAACTGACATAATATTGTCTATGAAAACTGCCATAATATTATCTATGAAAACTGCCATAATATTGTCTATGAAAACTGACATAATATTATCTATGAAAATGGACATAAAAGATAAATGACATAATATTGTCTATGAAAACTGCCATAATATTATCTATGAAAACTGCCATAATATTATCTATGAAAACTGCCATAATATTATCTAAGAAAACTGCCTTAATATTATCTATGAAAACTGCCATAATATCGTCTATGAAAACTGGCATAATATTGTCTATGAAAACTGCCATAATATTGTCTACGAAAACTGCCATAATATTGTCTATGAAAACTGCCATAATATTGTCTATGAAAACTGCCATAATATTGTCTATGAAAACTGACATAATATTATCTATGAAAACTGCCATAATATTGTCTATGAAAACTGACTTAATATTGTCTATGAAAACTGACATAATATTGTCTATGAAAACTGCCATAATATTGTCTATGAAAACTGCCATAATATTGTCTATGAAAACTGACATCATATTATCTATGAAAATGGACATAAAAGATAAATGACATAATATTGTCTATGAAAACTGACATAATATTATCTATGAAAACTGCCATAATATTGTCTATGAAAACTGACATAATATTATCTATGAAAACTGCCATAATATTATCTATGAAAACTGCCATTATAGAAAACTGACATAATATTATCTATGAAAACGGACATAATAGAAAACTGACATAATATTATCTATGAAAACTGCCATAATATTATCTATGAAAACGGAGATAATAGAAAACTGACATAATATTGTCTATGAAAACTGACATAATATTATCTATGAAAACTGACATAATATTGTCTATGAAAACTGACATAATATTATCTATGAAAACTGCCATAATATTATATATGAAAACGGCCATAATATTGTCTATGAAAACTGACATAATATTATCTATAAAAACTGCCATAATATTATCTATGAAAACTGCCATAATATTATCTATGAAAATTGACATAATATTATCTATGAAAACTGACATAATAGTATCTATGAAAACTGCCATAATATTATCTATGAAAACTGCCATAATATTATCTATGAAAACTGGCATAATATTGTCTATGAAAACTGCCATAACATTGTCTATGAAAACTGACATAATATTGTCTATGAAAACTGCCATAATATTATCTATGAAAACGGACATAATAGAAAACTGACATAATATTATCTATGAAACCTGCCATAATAGTGTCTATGAAAACTGCCATAATATTGTCTATGAAAACTGACATAATATTGTCTATGAAAACTGCCATAATATTATCTATGAAAACGGACATAATAGAAAACTGACATAATATTATCTATGAAAACTGCCATAATATTATCTATGAAAACTGCCATAATATTATCTATGAAAACTGCCATAATATTGTCTATGAAAACTGACATAATATTGTCTATGTAAACTGCAATAATATTATCTATGAAAACTGACATAATATTGTCTATGAAAACTGACTTAATATTGTCTATGAAAACTGACATAATATTGTCTATGAAAACTGCCATAATATTGTCTATGAAAACTGCCATAATATTGTCTATGAAAACTGACATCATATTATCTATGAAAACTGACATAATATTGTCTATGAAAACTGCCATAATATTATCTATGAAAACTGCCATAATATTATCTATGAAAACTGCCATAATATTGTCTATGAAAACTGACATAATATTATCTATGAAAACTGCCGTAATATTATCTATGAAAACTGCCATAATATTATCTATGAAAACTGCCATAATATTGTCTATGAAAACTGCCATAATATTATCTATGAAAACTGCCATAATATTATCTATGAAAACTGCCATAATATTATCTATGAAAACTGACATAATATTATCTATGAAAACTGACATAATATTATCTATGAAAACTGACATAATATTATCTATGGAAACGGACATAATAGAAAAATGACATAATATTGTCTATGAAAACTGACATAATATTATCTATGAAAACTGCCATAATATTGTCTATGAAAACTGACATAATATTATCTATGAAAACTGCCATAATATTATCTATGAAAACTGCCATTATAGAAAACTGACATAATATTATTTATGAAAACGGACATAATAGAAAACTGACATAATATTATATATGAAAACTGCCATAATATTGTCTATGAAAACTGACATAATATTATCTATGAAAACTGACATAATATTATCTATGAAAACGGACATAATAGAAAACTGACATAATATTGTCTATGAAAACTGACATAATATTATCTATGACATAATATTGTCTATGAAAACTGACATAATATTATCTATGAAAACTGCCATAATATTATCTATGAAAACTGCCATAATATTGTCTATGAAAACTGACATAATATTATCTATGAAAACTGCCATAATATTATCTATGAAAACTGCCATAATATTATCTATGAAAACTGACATAATATTGTCTATGAAAACTGCCATAATATTGTCTATGAAAACTGACATAATATTGTCTATGAAAACTGCCATAATATTATCTATGAAAACGGACATAATAGAAAACTGACATAATATTATCTATGAAAACTGCCATAATATTGTCTATGAAAACTGACATAATTTATCTATGAAAACCGCCATAATGTTATCTATGAAAACTGCCATAATATTATCTATGAAAACTGACATAATATTATCTATGAAAACTGACATAATATTATCTATGAAAACTGACATAATATTATCTATGAAAACGGACATAATAGAAAACTGACATAATATTGTCTATGAAAACTGACATAATATTATCTATGAAAACTGCCATAATATTGTCTATGAAAACTGACATAATATTATCTATGAAAATGGACATAAAAGATAAATGACATAATATTGTCTATGAAAACTGACATAATATTATCTATAAAAACTGACATAATATTGTCTATGAAAACTGACATAATATTATCTATGAAAACTGCCATTATAGAAAACTGACATAATATTATCTATGAAAACGGACATAATAGAAAACTGACATAATATTATCTATGAAAACAGTCATAATATTATCTATGAAAACGGAGATAATAGAAAACTGACATAATATTGTCTATGAAAACTGACATAATATTATCTATGAAAACTGCCATAATATTGTCTATGAAAACTGACATAATATTATCTATGAAAACTGCCATAATATTATATATGAAAACTGCCATAATATTGTCTATGAAAACTGACATAATATTATCTATGAAAACTGCCATAATATTATCTATGAAAACTGCCATAATATTATCTATGAAAACTGACATAATATTTTCTATGAAAACTGACATAATAGTATCTATGAAAACTGAAATAATATTATCTATGAAAACTGCCATTATAGAAACCTGACATAATATTATCTATGAAAACGGACATAATAGAAAACTGACATAATATTATCTATGAAAACTGCCATAATATTATCTATGAAAACGGACATAATAGAAAACTGACATAATATTGTCTATGAAAACTGACATAATATTATCTATGAAAACTGCCATAATATTGTCTATGAAAACTGACATAATATTATCTATGAAAACTGCCATAATATTATCTATGAAAACTGCCATAATATTGTCTATGAAAACTGCCATAATATTATCTATGAAAACTGCCATAATATTATCTATGAAAACTGCCATAATATTATCTATGAAAACTGACATAATATTATCTATGAAAACTGACATAATATTATCTATGAAAACTGACATAATATTATCTATGGAAACGGACATAATAGAAAAATGACATAATATTGTCTATGAAAACTGACATAATATTATCTATGAAAACTGCCATAATATTGTCTATGAAAACTGACATAATATTATCTATGAAAACTGCCATAATATTATCTATGAAAACTGCCATTATAGAAAACTGACATAATATTATCTATGAAAACGGACATAATAGAAAACTGACATAATATTATCTATGAAAACAGCCATAATATTATCTATGAAAACGGACATAATAGAAAACTGACATAATATTGTCTATGAAAACTGACATAATATTATCTATGAGAACTGCCATAATATTGTCTATGAAAACTGACATAATATTATCTATGAAAACTGACATAATATTGTCTATGAAAACTGACATAATATTGTCTATGAAAACTGCCATAATATTGTCTATTAAAACTGCCATAATATTATCTATGAAAACTGCCATAATATTATCTATGAAAATGCAATAATATTATCTATGAAAACTGCCTTAATATTATCTATGAAAACTGCCATAATATCGTCTATGAAAACTGGCATAATATTGTCTATGAAAACTGCCATAATATTCTCTATGAAAACTGACATAATATTATCTAGAAAAACTGCCATAATATTGTCTATGAAAACTGCCATAATATTGTCTATGAAAACTGACATAATATTATCTATGAAAACTGCCATAATATTGTCTATTAATACTGACTTAATATTGTCTATGAAAACTGACATAATATTGTCTATGAAAACTGCCATAATATTATCTATGAAAACTGCCATATATTGTCTATGAAAACTGACATAATATTATCTATGAAAATGGACATAAAAGATAAATGACATAATATTGTCTATGAAAACTGACATAATATTATCTATAAAAACTGACATAATATTGTCTATGAAAACTGACATAATATTATCTATGAAAACTGCCATTATAGAAAACTGACATAATATTATCTATGAAAACGGACATAATAGAAAACTGACATAATATTATCTATGAAAACGGACATAATAGAAAACTGACATAATATTATCTATGAAAACAGTCATAATATTATCTATGAAAACGGAGATAATAGAAAACTGACATAATATTGTCTATGAAAACTGCCATAATATTATCTATGAAAACTGCCATAATATTGTCTATGAAAACTGACATAATATTATCTATGAAAACTGCCATAATATTATATATGAAAACTGCCATAATATTGTCTATGAAAACTGACATAATATTATCTATGAAAACTGCCATAATATTATCTATGAAAACTGCCATAATATTATCTATGCAAACTGACATAATATTTTCTATGAAAACTGACATAATAGTAATCTATGAAAACTGAAATAATATTATCTATGAAAACTGCCATTATAGAAACCTGACATAATATTATCTATGAAAACGGACATAATAGAAAACTGACATACTATTATCTATGAAAACTGCCATAATATTATCTATGAAAACGGACATAATAGAAAACTGACATAATATTGTCTATGAAAACTGACATAATATTATCTATGAAAACTGCCATAATATTGTCTATGAAAACTGACATAATATTATCTATGAAAACTGCCATAATATTATCTATGAAAACTGCCATAATATTGTCTATGAAAACTGCCATAATATTATCTATGAAAACTGCCATAATATTATCTATGAAAACTGCCATAATATTATCTATGAAAACTGACATAATATTATCTATGAAAACTGACATAATATTATCTATGAAAACTGACATAATATTATCTATGGAAACGGACATAATAGAAAAATGACATAATATTGTCTATGAAAACTGACATAATATTATCTATGAAAACTGCCATAATATTGTCTATGAAAACTGACATAATAATATCTATGAAAACTGCCATAATATTATCTATGAAAACTGCCATTATAGAAAACTGACATAATATTATCTATGAAAACGGACATAATAGAAAACTGACATAATATTATCTATGAAAACAGCCATAATATTATCTATGAAAACGGACATAATAGAAAACTGACATAATATTGTCTATGAAAACTGACATAATATTATCTATGAAAACTGCCATAATATTGTCTATGAAAACTGACATAATATTATCTATGAAAACTGCCATAATATTGTCTATGAAAACTGCATAATATTATCTATGAAAACTGCCATAATATTATCTATGAAAACTGCCATAATATTATCTATGAAAACTGACATAATATTATCTATGAAACTGACATAATATTATCTATGAAAACTGACATAATATTATCTATGAAAACGGACATAATAGAAAACAGACATAATATTGTCTATGAAAACTGACATAATATTATCTATGAAAACTGCCATAATATTATCTATGAAAACTGCCATAATATTATCTATGAAAACTGACATAATATTGTCTATGAAAACTGCCATAATATTGTCTATGAAAACTGACATAATATTGTCTATGAAAACTGCCATAATATTATCTATGAAAACGGACATAATAGAAAACTGACATAATATTATCTATGAAAACTGCCATAATATTGTCTATGAAAACTGACATAATTTATCTATGAAAACCGCCATAATGTTATCTATGAAAACTGGCATAATATTGTCTATGAAAACTGCCATAACATTGTCTATGAAAACTGACATAATATTGTCTATGAAAACTGCCATAATATTATCTATGAAAACGGACATAATAGAAAACTGACATAATATTATCTATGAAACCTGCCATAATAGTGTCTATGAAAACTGCCATAATATTGTCTATGAAAACTGACATAATATTGTCTATGAAACTGCCATAATATTATCTATGAAAACGGACATAATAGAAAACTGACATAATATTATCTATGAAAACTGCCATAATATTGTCTATGAAAACTGCCATAATATTATCTATGAAAACTGCCATAATATTATCTATGAAAACTGCCATAATATTGTTATGAAAACTGACATAATATTGTCTATGTAAACTGCCATAATATTATCTATGAAAACTGACATTATATTGTCTATGAAAACTGACTTAATATTGTCTATGAAACTGACATAATTGTCTATGAAAACTGCCATAATATTGTCTATGAAAACTGCCATAATATTGTCTATGAAAACTGACATCATATTATCTATGAAAACTGACATAATATTGTCTATGAAAACTGCCATAATATTATCTATGAAAACTGCCATAATATTATCTATGAAAACTGCCATAATATTGTCTATGAAAACTGACATAATATTATCTATGAAAACTGCCGTAATATTATCTATGAAAACTGCCATAATATTATCTATGAAAACTGCCATAATATTGTCTATGAAAACTGCCATAATATTACTATGAAAACTGCCATAATATTATCTATGAAAACTGCCATAATATTATCTATGAAAACTGACATAATATTATCTATGAAAACTGACATAATATTATCTATGAAAACTGACATAATATTATCTATGGAAACGGACATAATAGAAAAATGACATAATATTGTCTATGAAAACTGACATAATATTATCTATGAAAACTGCCATAATATTGTCTATGAAAACTGACATAATATTATCTATGAAAACTGCCATAATATTATCTATGAAAACTGCCATTATAGAAAACTGACATAATATTATTTATGAAAACGGACATAATAGAAAACTGACATAATATTATCTATGAAAACAGCCATAATATTATCTATGAAAACGGACATAATAGAAAACTGACATAATATTGTCTATGAAAACTGACATAATATTATCTATGAAAACTGCCATAATATTGTCTATGAAAACTGACATAATATTATCTATGAAAACTGCCATAATATTGTCTATGAAAACTGCCATAATATTATCTATGAAAACTGCCATAATATTATCTATGAAAACTGCCATAATATTATCTATGAAAACTGACATAATATTATCTATGAAAACTGACATAATATTATCTATGAAAACTGACATAATATTATCTATGAAAACGGACATAATAGAAAACTGACATAATATTGTCTATGAAACTGACATAATATTATCTATGACATAATATTGTCTATGAAAACTGACATAATATTATCTATGAAAACTGCCATAATATTATCTATGAAAACTGCCATAATATTGTCTATGAAAACTGACATAATATTATCTATGAAAACTGCCATAATATTATCTATGAAAACTGCCATAATATTATCTATGAAACTGACATAATATTGTCTATGAAAACTGCCATAATATTGTCTATGAAAACTGACATAATATTGGTCTATGAAAACTGCCATAATATTATCTATGAAAACGGACATAATAGAAAACTGACATAATATTGACATAATATTGTCTATGAAAACTGCCATAATATTATCTATGAAAACTGCCATAATATTATCTATGAAAACTGCCATAATATTGTCTATGAAAACTGACATAATATTATCTATGAAAACTGCCGTAATATTATCTATGAAAACTGCCATAATATTATCTATGAAAACTGCCATAATATTGTCTATGAAAACTGCCATAATATTATCTATGAAAACTGCCATAATATTATCTATGAAACTGCCATAATATTATCTATGAAAACTGACATAATATTATCTATGAAAACTGACATAATATTATCTATGAAAACTGACATAATATTATCTATGGAAACGGACATAATAGAAAAATGACATAATATTGTCTATGAAAACTGACATAATATTATCTAT
>JAWPHD010024100.1:0-20200 GCA_037043455.1 Cyrtodaria siliqua
CTCTTTACACGGATGTTAAATACGTTTTCGCGAAAATTCAAAGGCTGCATCTAGAGATTTTTGCCGCTGTGACAATTTTCTATAATCATGCATTGAATATGCACACTTTCAAGTGGTGTTGTGGCACCATACTGACCAACATTAACAAGACCTACCAGACCTACCAGACCTACCAGACGCAGAAACAAATGAAAGAAGATAAAGTTATTGAATTTGACTGGATTATTGGTGATATTGCGTCCCAATAGCTGGTTGACATCATGTTCAAAGAGCCTAAAGGAATTAGGAGCAAATATGTTGAAATTGCTTAATTTGTTACGTTTAAATAATATATAATTACATTAACAGTTAAAATTGTGCAAATAATTTGAATTTGGTAACGTTAAAAATACGGAAGAGTCGTGTATAGGCAAACAACATTTCAGTCAATATGTGTCGAAGTATAAACAGTATATAAAGGAAAATAAAGATATATATCCATGCTTAGATGTGGTATTTAAATAAAATGAAATAAACTTAATTGGTAACATATGTAACTTTTAATACATGAGGTAACACATATTAGCATTGATATAATTGCATATTTGTTCAAACTGTGTTGTTACCATCGATGATGTGTACAGGAGTGTTGTATAAACATGTTTATAAGCTAATTGGCTGAATTTTCTACATTTCTGGTAACACACGACAAATTAATATTAATTATTTTAAAAGACACACAATGTAAAGGACAATACAAGAACCAAACATTGTTTGTCTATTATAATAATAATAATAATAATAATAACTAATGATTTTTGGATATAAAATATATATGTTCTTAATTTCTGAAACCAAACACCTTCATTCAACAAGATAACGTAAATTACAGTCACGTAGGCTTAATAACGCAGGTATCAAAGGTATAAACATTAAGTGAAACGGAATTTTATAGCTTAAAAAACAAAAATAATGTTCAAAATGAGTTACTACAATCAATTATGTCTAAATGAATGTTGCAATAAAGCTTTAATAGTTTATTCGATGGTTTATTCTAAAAAAAATTAACATGCGGAAAATAGAAAATTATTTAAAAACACACAATGTAACGGGCATTACAAGAACCAAACATTATTAACATCATGGGAACGTATGTCTATGATATATGTATGGTTTGGAATAAATTTCGGATGTAACATCATTAATGTTCTTAACGTCTTACGTTAAAAATATTAATAAAACAAGGTAACGATAATTACGGTAACGTAGGCTTAGTAACGCAGGTATCCAAGGTATACCTAAGACAGTAATCCACCTAGCCAACTTTAAAAATATTAGTTTTAGTGGATCGGTGATACTAAACTCTTACTAATGAACGCGGCGGATATCTTCGTGCGTTCCCACCAAAGAACAACAAACATAACGTACAGTTAGAGAGGATTCTAACCTCAGTTACATGTACACGATATTTAATATATAAATATATACGTTTATTTTAAAGTTTATTACCATTAACCTATCTACAAGCAGAATACTTAATACATCTTAATGACTGAACACAATAAATAACGAGAAGACAGATGTTGAACGATGTCGTAAGCCTCTATCTTGTAACTCCGCCAGTTTCGGTACTGTCATAATAAAAATTATATTACACTATTTAAAAAACCAACAGATAGAACACGTTATGTTATTGATATAAACATGATTTAGATACCGTAATAGTATAAAGTTATTAAATGGATTCTCGGTCAATAGTTAAATCTGTGTGCCCGGGGTGCATGAACATTTCATACGAGATGTCGGTCGGGCAATATTTCAAATATAATCCTCCCAAGCATCGACCATGCTTTATTATTATACCTCACTCAAAATGCTCTATGTAATTTCCCCATTCCCGATCAGTCAACAATTGGTAATGGTTCATGGTAATGTTTCATGGCATGAAACATTATCTCGTGCTTCTAAAAATATATTATTATTATAATAAAAAATAATTGCTGATTAAATGAATTTTGATGTTTGGTATAATAAAATAAATATCACATCCCATGGAGGGTGATAGAACATATTGTCAACCCTCGTTGTGGTAATGTCCACCTCGGCTAAAGCCTCGGTGGACATTACCAATCTCGGGTTGACAATATGTTCTATCACCCTCCATGGGATGTGATATTTATATATTACATGAGCGCTACACGTAGTCATACTTATAGTCAAAACTTATGACCAGCCATTCATGTAAGATATCATGTAATAATGAGTTTTGTAGGACGTTTTAAAAAACACACAAACTATGTCCATATGTCTTATACAGTTTAACGAAGCATCCTGGGCAGCCAGGCTCGGTGACTTAAAATGAATTATAATTGGCAATATACTAAAACTAACAAGTAGTTTAAGGTATGAATGGCGCCTGGCCTTAATTTAATTTAAACATATTTCGTTTACATCGATTGCGAAGCAAGTTCATTCAACTCCTTTTAATCACTCTCCTGTGTAGAACCAGTACTAAACAATGTGGGTTAATTATCTTGCTCAAGGATAAATAACAGGGCAACGGCGATTATTGAACTCACGACTTCTCGACCTGGAGTCCAACGCTCTACCACTGGACCACGCACTCCACGCCTGTTGATTAGTTTTAAAATCATGCTAAGCACCTAAATAAATGCAAATGTGAAAACACTGGATTTAATTCAGATTCACTCAGACACAGCTTAATAACATTAAGGTTTCAAAATCACTGTCTCGAACAATCTTATATGTGGTACTCGTATGTGACCGGATTGGTTTAATACATCTAGTATAACTATCTAATAAAACTATCTCCCAATTACCATTATCGGATGCATATCTTCATAATTTGAGCATGTGGCAATGGTATAAATAGAGGATCTTACACGAGTACTCGTTCATTATTGAGTTTATGAAACGGGTTGGAAAAATGATATAATGCGAGGTTCGTGCTGAGCATTATATCATTTTTGCTAACGAGTTTAATAAATTCAATAATGAATGAGAACGAATGTTGGATTCTATTTATCACATAACTCACATATGGAATTTTATTGCATTCTGCCTGTCCCTTTAACACGTGTAACCGACATAAACCGTGGGAAGTGGATCATAGTCATTATAGATTTTTGACAGCACATACTAGGCTTATTTGAATACTTATATAACTAATGGTATATCAAAAATATAGAATGGTGTTATTCCACTCCTATACCGTAAGTTATGTAATAAAGCTGAATCATCTACGACAACCATCAATAGAAAATATACAACAAATCCATATTATTTCCTATGTCGAACATGTCAGTGATACGCCGAGCACCAAAACTGGGTACGAAACATCCAGGGTACGAAACGTCCAGTGTACGAAGTCCTGCACCTTACCGTAATTATTATACAGATATGCTCGTACTCCTAGCAATTATCTTTACTTGTGATGTTATGTTACGATGATTTCATTCAAATAAATATCCTTTTTTATTTTAATTTTGCTGTTTGGTATCAACAATAAATAATAAGTACATTAGCTGTCTTATTAAAGAAAAATTATCGTACATGTACAAACCCATACTTTAAATTCACCAAAAAAGAATAACTGCTTGTTTCTGAACCTGAAACACATACTTTAAAAACAGTTCGTTTCTTATATTAATATTAATTGATAGCTTTAGTATCATAATTAACATATTTAATGCATACGTATTTTCAAGCTCCGTTTATTTCAATGTAACAGGAAACATCAATATTCGACAATATTGGCGAGTCATATTCGCCTATAGTGACGTGTCATATTGACGTATTGTAAATTCATTGTAGTGGAACTACTATTGTACATAGTGGAACTACTATTGTACATACTTGATAGAGATTGGTGCAATTCGCCGCTGTACATGTCAAATGATGTTTGTCATGTGATGTAAACATAGTGTTTGTGTTTTATTGTGAAAAATTCCCACGATGTTACGACTGTATATTCGTTTCTAATAAGAAAAATGATGAAAATTAAATGTTAGAATGAGATATAGGGTCCTATAGAAACCATAGCGTCCGAACGCAATGGCATCGTATGTCCGCACTGTACTGCAAACACGGACTTGATAATACAATGAAAGAGACAAAAAAACAACAGAAAGGGTGGTGAAGACAGGGTTACCGACTTGGAACGTTCAGTAGGTAATAGGCCTACTGGTTAGCTTGAATCGATTTTATTTGTGCACAATCCTCGCTATTATCCTGCCTTCAGCGCCCAAATAGACAAGACAGTGTAAACAAAACTACATCCCATCAAAAGGAATTCTCTAACAATAAAGTCCACATCCAGAGAAACTAACTAAACCCATTGTTTTGTTCTAATTATTCGTTTATATGTTAAACATATGTATGCAATAAACACATGTTATTCGATTTGTATTGGGATATATGCACCAGCTAGATACGAGGGAGGATCCAAAATAACGTAGACTTTTGATACTGCTTGCGCATAGATGTAGTTATTATAATGAAATATATATGTAAATAAATCGGAATTATTATATAATACGATCAATATGCAAAATTAGGCATATACTTTATTTTGTGCCTAAACCATTCGCTAAAGTAACCAAGGTGACGGTCACCCGGGGCTTAATAAATTACAAGATATTTTGCGTAAACGCGCCAAATTTTGCGACGTCGTACCACAGATATAGAGCGACGTCATATCCAAATTTGACGTCATTTGGACGTTGGCTATTGAAATTGATTTGAACCACCATTATTTTCACATAGACCGTAATGTTAGCTCTACACAGAATAACACTTACTCTAATGCTCCGTGACACTTCAAATATCCATTAAAATGTATATACGTGACGACAAAACACAAAAATAGCAAAACAACAATGACCATAAATGCTCTATGCACCAGCATTTGGCTCAAAATGAAAGTAGATGACCTTTTTTGACAACAACAGCCGAACTACACCTCATTTTGTTTAAAATCTTACCGCATACAAAGTAGTACCACTCAGCACTCTGATGACCGATTCCTTTGCTTTTTGCACCCATATCTTCGGAAATCTATCCTCAAAACAACAACAGTAAATATACTTACCTCTTTTATGTACTAAATCAATTACACAGTCCCAAATAACACCATTGATGGTACTACTTTCGAGTACGACCATTTTCAACTTTTGACCTCTCTGGTTACCGGTCCAAGTCCAAATAAACAACATTCAAATCGCGGTGACACGAACGTGAATTAAGACAAAATGTCGTTGTTGGACCGACTCGAAATTCGGACAATAATTAAGTTCTGTAAGGATCTGGGAAACACGCCTACGCAGACGTATGGTTTGATCAAGCAGACGCCGAGAAAAGATTCTGTGAGTAGAGCGCTTGTTTTCAAGTGGCATAAGAGATTTTCGGAAGGCCTAGAAAGCATTGAAGAACAAGAAGGGCGAGGAAGAAAACGAAAATATGGCGTGACGATGGTGACGTCAATCCGCGACGCGCTTGACGACGATAGACGGTTGACGGTCAGACGGCTTTGCGAGTGTTTGACCTGGGATACGGCACTGTACATCGCATATTAACAGACGATTTGAAGATGTCAAAGGTAATTATGTGAATATTTTGAGAAGAAATGAGAACGCGTTTTGCGTGCCGAAACGGTTAGTGCGTAACGACGACAACGACGTCACTCCATTTCGGTCGGCGTGCCCCGGGTTGCCGATACTGACTCATTTCAAACCTCTGTCATTTTTACCAGAAAAGAGTTATGTGACTGAAATTTTGTATGTAAATGCCGGATAGATTCCGGTTCATGTTTATGTAACTTTTTATATGATATATTTAAATGTATAAAAAATATGCGAAAAGTCTACGTTATTTTGGATCCTCCCTCGTAGATAGATTTATTTCGGCAAAAATACAGATGTACATACATGGTTAAAAAAACAACACAATGCATAAAATTAAAGTAAAATGCATGCATGAGATATAAACCATGTGTTGCACATCAAAGCCAAGGATAACACGTTTTTCCTCGTATACATATTGCATTCTTAAAGTCGCGCAATAGTGTTACGCGAAATAACTCGGGCATATATCCCAATACAAATCTAGTAACCTATAAATATGTTCACGTTCGTAACAATACAAAGCCTGCACCATTTACACAATAACAATACATTTCTAATGTAAATGACTTACCTTACCCTAAGTTGTGTTGTCAGGTTTCCCAGATTAAGGTATTCCCATCAAAATGATACACTATTTAAGCCATTGTTTCACAGATATTTCAGAATTTCACAGATGTTTCAGAATTTTAGTTACACGATTTTTAAGCTATTTTTTTTTTTTTTTTTTTTTTTTTTCATTTTTTTTTTTTTGAAAGACAAGCGATAGGAAATCTTTACATTTTCTGTGAATCACGTTCGTAACGATACAACGCAGTCATTGTTTATTCTGGGAAGTAAGTAACAAGGACTAGTCAGTGTAGTGTCGACATATGCCACAATGTGACTGTTTATTCACAAGAGTATGAATGCTTTTTATCGTTAAAATAATAGTCATGTAATATTGCATGAAACAGTGTAATATGATATAACAAATATTAATTTCCGGTAATTACATAACGAAAATGATATGGAATAAAGCACTATAAAAATCGATTACTAAACAGTATTATGCAATATTACGCAATCGAAGTTGTTACACGATTTCTCGTTAATTGGAAATATCTGTTTTGCTATTAAAAACATTAATCGTGTTTATTATATGATCTTATTGGTACATGTAGTGTTAATTAGCTATGACGATTTTCGCCGATTATCGCTACTTGAGTAGTAGAATAAAGTCAAAACAAGCGCTATGGCATAGTGTGCATTTTTTCGGTAGGGTGGTTGGTTGGGGTAGTGGAGATTTTAGTATGTGCAACTCCGAACTGGCGGTTGTAAAAAAACAGAGCCTGTTTGAATTGAATATGTTACTTATACGTTTCAGAGAAGCGCGCATGGCATTGATCGGACCGCCCCACAGAAACCGAGCGAATAGTATTCGTGTTGTGATATAAACGCAGAGCGAGTAATTGGTGATCCAACTGGGTGCTGGTTGTACGTACGATGAACAAACGATTTGCATAAATCTCCAATATCTTCGCAACTAGATCATTTAAACAATAGCAAAACATGTCTAATGTAAATGCTCTGTATAATTCCAAGTTATGTAGTCAAAATTCCCAGGTATGAATATTCCTCGTCAGAACGACACAATATTTGAAGAACCCTAATCAAAATGGCACACTATTTGTCATTGTTCTTATTTTCGCTAACAAAACAGCGGTACTAATACCTTAACATTTGCTATGAATCAAACAACGTCAAAGCTCTATATATATTCCTCATCAAAGTTACACAATTATTTACTGTTTAACTGTATGATAGTTGTTACCTTGTGTTTCGTTTGGACAAGGGTCATGCAATTATGATTAAGCATTTTGTTAAAGCCAACAGGCAGCTGACTTTGTTAGGATGTCGAATTGCATGTTGGGATTGCTATTTATGTTTTTCTATAGATAAATATGGATATATAAATAATTGAGATTTTAAGTACTAAACAATAGAAAATGTAATGTTCACAACTTTCAATAGTGCTCCACACCTTGTTTTAAATCTCAATATTATTGTTTATATGATTGATGCATAATCAGTTATATAATATGTTATACTACTTGAAACTGAGTATATTGTACCAGTTTGGCATCTTGTGTTTCGGTTCGACAAGAGTCATGCATATGGTAATACATATCAATATATATCGTTTATTAAAACTCTATACTCATAACTAATTGAGCCTGATAGAAAAATATTCAGTAACACTACATGTATTGCATGATGTATATTTTGTTGTTCTATATATGTACATATATGTTGACTTTCGTCTATGTTAACATTTGAATTTGTATTGTATGCTATAATTATATGTATATGCTCTCCTACATCTTGGAGGAAAATAAAGAACCTATCTATCTATCTATCCTTGTTTATTAAGATTGTAAAAGAGAATTTTACCCCATATACGCAAAACACAAAAATATGATGATTGAGTAACGTGCATTTATATCAAACTGGTTACAATACTAAAACCTAAATAACCTAAATACGGACGGACTGTAAAGCTACTGGTAAATACTTGAAACACTCGAGAAACCTATTAATATTCATAACTTTGTTTATTCGGTTTGTCACTCTTTATCGTTTTGGAACACCTCGGTCGGGTGTTATTTGTTTTTAACAGTAGTACTCTTGAACTTTTACGGTTATTTACATAGTGTATTAATGTACTCACCCACTCACGTCTACCATTGAACTTTTACGGTTATTTACATAGTGTATTAATGTACCCGCCCACTCACGTCTACCGTTGAACGTTTACGGTTATTTACATAGTGTATTAATGTACCCACCCACTCACGTCTACCGTTGAACGTTTACGGTTATTTACATAGTGTATTAATGTACCCACCCACTCACGTCTACCGTTGAACGTTTACGGTTATTTACATAGTGTATTAATGTACCCACCCACTCACGTCTACCGTTGAACGTTTACGGTTATTAACATAGTGTATTAATGTACTTCCCACTCACGTCTACCGTTGAACGTTTACGGTTATTTACATAGTGTATTAATGTACCCACCCACTCACGTCTACCGTTGAACGTTTACGGTTATTTACATAGTGTATTAATGTACCCACCCACTCACGTCTACCGTTGAACGTTTACGGTTATTTACATAGTGTATTAATGTACCATCCCACTCACGTCTACCGTTGAACGTTTACGGTTATTTACATAGTGTATTAATGTACCATCCCACTCACGTCTACCGTTGAACGTTTACGGTTATTTACATAGTGTATTAATGTACTTCCCACTCACGTCTACCGTTGAACGTTTACGGTTATTAACATAGTGTATTAATGTACCATCCCACTCAAGTCTACCGTTGAACGTTTACGGTTATTTACATAGTGTATTAATGTACTTCCCACTCACGTCTACCATTGAACGTTTACGGTTATTTACATAGTGTATTAATGTACTTCCCACTCACGTCTACCATTGAACGTTTACGGTTATTTACATAGTGTATTAATGTACCCGCCCACTCACGTCTACCGTTGAACTTTTACGGTTATTTACATAGTGTATTAATGTACCCGCCCACTCACGTCTACCGTTGAACGTTTACGGTTATTAACATAGTGTATTAATGTACTTCCCACTCACGTCTACCGTTGAACGTTTACGGTTATTTACATAGTGTATTAATGTACCCACCCACTCACGTCTACCGTTGAACGTTTACGGTTATTAACATAGTGTATTAATGTACCATCCCACTCACGTCTACCGTTGAACGTTTACGGTTATTTACATAGTGTATTAATGTACCATCCCACTCACGTCTACCGTTGAAGGTTTACGGTTATTAACATAGTGTATTAATGTACCATCCCACTCACGTCTACCGTTGAACGTTTACGGTTATTTACATAGTGTATTAATGTACTTCCCACTCACGTCTACCATTGAACGTTTACGGTTATTTACATAGTGTATTAATGTACCCACCCACTCACGTCTACCGTTGAACGTTTACGGTTATTTACATAGTGTATTAATGTACCCGCCCACTCACGTCTACCGTTGAACTTTTACGGTTATTTACATAGTGTATTAATGTACCCGCCCACTCACGTCTACCGTTGAACTTTTACGGTTATTTACATAGTGTATCAATGTACCCACCCACTCACGTCTACCGCTGAACTTTTACGGTTATTTACATCGTGTATTAATGTACCCACCCACTCACGTCTACCGTTGAACTTTTACGGTTATTTACATAGTGTATTAATGTACCCGCCCACTCACGTCTACCGTTGAACTTTTACGGTTATTTACATAGTGTATTAATGTACCCACCCACTCACGTCTACCGTTGAACGTTTACGGTTATTTACATAGTGTATTAATGTACCCACCCACTCACGTCTACCGTTGAACTTTTACGGTTATTTACATAGTGTATTAATGTACCCACCCACTCACGTCTACCGTTGAACGTTTACGGTTATTAACATAGTGTATTAATGTACTTCCCACTCACGTCTACCGTTGAACGTTTACGGTTATTTACATAGTGTATTAATGTACTTCCCACTCACGTCTACCGTTGAACGTTTACGGTTATTTACATAGTGTATTAATGTACCATCCCACTCACGTCTACCGTTGAACGTTTACGGTTATTTACATAGTGTATTAATGTACCCACCCACTCACGTCTACCGTTGAACGTTTACGGTTATTTACATAGTGTATTAATGTACTTCCCACTCACGTCTACCGTTGAACGTTTACGGTTATTAACATAGTGTATTAATGTACCATCCCACTCACGTCTACCGTTGAACGTTTATGGTTATTTACATAGTGTATTAATGTACCATCCCACTCACGTCTACCGTTGAACATTTACGGTTATTTACATAGTGTATTAATGTACTTCCCACTCACGTCTACCGTTGAACGTTTACGGTTATTTACATAGTGTATTAATGTACCCACCCACTCACGTCTACCGTTGAACGTTTACGGTTATTTACATAGTGTATTAATGTACCCACCCACTCACGTCTACCGTTGAACGTTTACGGTTATTTAAATAGTGTATTAATGTACCATCCCACTCACGTCTACCGTTGAACGTTTACGGTTATTTACATAGTGTATTAATGTACCATCCCACTCACGTCTACCGTTGAACGTTTACGGTTATTTATATAGTGTATTAATGTACCATCCAACTCACGTCTACCGTTAAATTTTTACGGTTATTTACGAAGTGTATTAATGTACCATCCCACTCACGTCTACCGTTGAACGTTTACGGTTATTTACATAGTGTATTAATGTACTTCTCACTCACGTCTACCGTTGAACGTTTACGGTTATTTACATAGTGTATTAATGTACCATCCCACTCACGTCTACCGTTGAACGTTTACGGTTATTTACATAGTGTATTAATGTACTTCCCACTCACGTCTACCGTTGAACGTTTACGGTTATTTACATAGTGTATTAATGTACTTCCCAATCACGTCTACCGTTGAACGTTTACGGTTATTTACATAGTGTATTAATGTACCATCCCACTCACGTCTACCGTTGAACGTTTACGGTTATTTACATAGTGTATTAATGTACTTCCCACTCACGTCTACCGTTGAACGTTTACGGTTATTTACATAGTGTATTAATGTACTTCCCACTCACGTCTACCGTTGAACGTTTACGATTATTTACGAAGTGTATTAATGTACCATCCCACTCACGTCTACCGTTGAAAGTTTACGGTTATTTACATAGTGTATTAATGTACTTCCCACTCACGTCTACCGTTGAACGTTTACGGTTATTTACATAGTGTATTAATGTACCCAACCACTCACGTCTACCGTTGAACGTTTACGGTTATTTACATAGTGTATTAATGTACCATCCCACTCACGTCTACCGTTGAACGTTTACGGTTATTTACATAGTGTATTAATGTACCATCCCACTCACGTCTACCGTTGAACGTTTACGGTTATTTACATAGTGTATTAATGTACTTCCCACTCACGTCTACCATTGAACGTTTACGGTTATTTACATAGTGTATTAATGTACTTCCCACTCACGTCTACCGTTGAACGTTTACGGTTATTTACATAGTGTATTAATGTACCCAACCACTCACGTCTACCGTTGAACGTTTACGGTTATTTACATAGTGTATTAATGTACCATCCCACTCACGTCTACCGTTGAACGTTTACGGTTATTTACATAGTGTATTAATGTACCATCCCACTCACGTCTACCGTTGAACGTTTACGGTTATTTACATAGTGTATTAATGTACCATCCCACTCACGTCTACCGTTGAACTTTTACGGTTATTTACGAAGTGTATTAATGTACCCGCCCACTCACGTCTACCGTTGAACGTTTACGGTTATTTACGAAGTGTATTAATGTACCATCCCACTCACGTCTACTGTTGAACGTTTACGGTTATTTACATAGTGTATTAATGTACCCACCCACTCACGTCTACCGTTGAACGTTTACGGTTATTTACATAGTGTATTAATGTACCCACCCACTCACGTCTACCGTTGAACGTTTACGGTTATTAACATAGTGTATTAATGTACTTCCCACTCACGTCTACCGTTGAACGTTTACGGTTATTTACATAGTGTATTAATGTACCCACCCACTCACGTCTACCGTTGAACGTTTACGGTTATTAACATAGTGTATTAATGTACCCACCCACTCACGTCTACCGTTGAACGTTTACGGTTATTAACATAGTGTATTAATGTACTATCCCACTCACGTCTACCGTTGAACGTTTACGGTTATTTACATAGTGTATTAATGTACTTCCCACTCACGTCTACCATTGAACGTTTACGGTTATTTACATAGTGTATTAATGTACCCGCCCACTCACGTCTACCGTTGAACGTTTACGGTTATTTACATAGTGTATTAATGTACCCACCCACTCACGTCTACCGTTGAACGTTTACGGTTATTTACATAGTGTATTAATGTACCATCCCACTCACGTCTACCGTTGAACGTTTACGGTTATTTACATAGTGTATTAATGTACCCGCCCACTCACGTCTACCGTTGAACGTTTACGGTTATTTACATAGTGTATTAATGTACCATCCCACTCACGTCTACCGTTGAACGTTTACGGTTATTTACATAGTGTATTAATGTACCATCCCACTCACGTCTACCGTTGAACGTTTACGGTTATTTACATAGTGTATTAATGTACCATCCCACTCACGTCTACCGTTGAACGTTTACGGTTATTTACATAGTGTATTAATGTACCCGCCCACTCACGTCTACCGTTGAACTTTTACGGTTATTTACATAGTGTATTAATGTACCCACCCACTCACGTCTACCGTTGAACGTTTACGGTTATTTACATAGTGTATTAATGTACTTCCCACTCACGTCTACCATTGAACGTTTACGGTTATTTACATAGTGTATTAATGTACCCGCCCACTCACGTCTACCGTTGAACGTTTACGGTTATTTACATAGTGTATTAATGTACCCACCCACTCACGTCTACCGTTGAACGTTTACGGTTATTTACATAGTGTATTAATGTACCATCCCACTCACGTCTACCGTTGAACGTTTACGGTTATTTACATAGTGTATTAATGTACCCGCCCACTCACGTCTACCGTTGAACGTTTACGGTTATTTACATAGTGTATTAATGTACCATCCCACTCACGTCTACCGTTGAACGTTTACGGTTATTTACATAGTGTATTAATGTACCATCCCACTCACGTCTACCGTTGAACGTTTACGGTTATTTACATAGTGTATTAATGTACCATCCCACTCACGTCTACCGTTGAACGTTTACGGTTATTTACATAGTGTATTAATGTACCATCCCACTCACGTCTACCGTTGAACGTTTACGGTTATTTACATAGTGTATTAATGTACTTCCCAATCACGTCTACCGTTGAACGTTTACGGTTATTTACATAGTGTATTAATGTACTATCCCACTCACGTCTACCGTTGAACGTTTACGGTTATTTACATAGTGTATTAATGTACTTCCCACTCACGTCTACCATTGAACGTTTACGGTTATTTACATAGTGTATTAATGTACCCACCCACTCACGTCTACCGTCGAACGTTTACGGTTATTTACATAGTGTATTAATGTACCCGCCCACTCACGTCTACCGTTGAACTTTTACGGTTATTTACATAGTGTATTAATGTACCCGCCCACTCACGTCTACCGTTGAACGTTTATGGTTATTAACATAGTGTATTAATGTACTTCCCACTCACGTCTACCGTTGAACGTTTACGGTTATTTACATAGTGTATTAATGTACCATCCCACACATGTTTTCCGTTGAACGTTTACGGTTATTAACATAGTGTATTAATGTACTTCCCACTCACGTCTACCGTTGAACGTTTACGGTTATTTACATAGTGTATTAATGTACCATCCCACACATGTTTTCCGTTGAACGTTTACGGTTATTAACATAGTGTATTAATGTACTTCCCACTCACGTCTACCGTTGAACGTTTACGGTTATTTACATAGTGTATTAATGTACCATCCCACTCACGTCTACCGTTGAACGTTTACGGTTATTTACATAGTGTATTAATGTACCATCCCACTCACGTCTACCGTTGAACGTTTACGGTTATTTACATAGTGTATAACTGTACTTCCCACTCACGTCTACCATTGAACGTTTACGGTTATTTACATAGTGTATTAATGTACTTCCCACTCACGTCTACCATTGAACGTTTACGGTTATTTACATAGTGTATTAATGTACCCACCCACTCACGTCTACCGTTGAACGTTTACGGTTATTTACATAGTGTATTAATGTACCCGCCCACTCACGTCTACCGTTGAACTTTTACGGTTATTTACATAGTGTATTAATGTACCCGCCCACTCACGTCTACCGTTGAACGTTTACGGTTATTAACATAGTGTATTAATGTACTTCCCACTCACGTCTACCGTTGAGCGTTTACGGTTATTTACATAGTGTATTAATGTACCCACCCACTCACGTCTACCGTTGAACGTTTACGGTTATTTACATAGTGTATTAATGTACTTCCCACTCACGTCTACCGTTGAACGTTTACGGTTATTTACATAGTGTATTAATGTACCATCCCACTCACGTCTACCGTTGAACGTTTACGGTTATTAACATAGTGTATTAATGTACCATCCCACTCACGTCTACCGTTGAACGTTTACGGTTATTTACATAGTGTATTAATGTACTTCCCACTCACGTCTACCATTGAACGTTTACGGTTATTTACATAGTGTATTAATGTACCCACCCACTCACGTCTACCGTTGAACGTTTACGGTTATTTACATAGTGTATTAATGTACCCGCCCACTCACGTCTACCGTTGAACGTTTACGGTTATTTACATAGTGTATTAATGTACTTCCCACTCACGTCTACCATTGAACGTTTACGGTTATTTACATAGTGTATTAATGTACTTCCCACTCACGTCTACCATTGAACGTTTACGGTTATTTACATAGTGTATTAATGTACCCGCCCACTCACGTCTACCGTTGAACTTTTACGGTTATTTACATAGTGTATTAATGTACCCACCCACTCACGTCTACCGTTGAACGTTTACGGTTATTTACATAGTGTATTAATGTACCCACCCACTCACGTCTACCGTTGAACTTTTACGGTTATTTACATAGTGTATTAATGTACCCACCCACTCACGTCTACCGTTGAACGTTTACGGTTATTAACATAGTGTATTAATGTACTTCCCACTCACGTCTACCGTTGAACGTTTACGGTTATTTACATAGTGTATTAATGTACTTCCCACTCACGTCTACCGTTGAACGTTTACGGTTATTTACATAGTGTATTAATGTACCATCCCACTCACGTCTACCGTTGAACGTTTACGGTTATTTACATAGTGTATTAATGTACCCACCCACTCACGTCTACCGTTGAACGTTTACGGTTATTTACATAGTGTATTAATGTACTTCCCACTCACGTGTACCGTTGAACGTTTACGGTTATTTACATAGTGTATTAATGTACCATCCCACTCACGTCTACCGTTGAACGTTTACGGTTATTAACATAGTGTATTAATGTACCATCCCACTCACGTCTACCGTTGAACGTTTACGGTTATTTACATAGTGTATTAATGTACTTCCCACTCACGTCTACCATTGAACGTTTACGGTTATTTACATAGTGTATTAATGTACCCACCCACTCACGTCTACCGTTGAACGTTTACGGTTATTTACATAGTGTATTAATGTACTTCCCACTCACGTCTACCATTGAACGTTTACGGTTATTTACATAGTGTATTAATGTACCCGCCCACTCACGTCTACCGTTGAACTTTTACGGTTATTTACATAGTGTATTAATGTACCATCCCACTCACGTCTACCGTTGAACGTTTACGGTTATTTACATAGTGTATTAATGTACCCACCCACTCACGTCTACCGTTGAACGTTTACGGTTATTTACATAGTGTATTAATGTACCATCCCACTCACGTCTACCGTTGAACGTTTACGGTTATTTACATAGTGTATTAATGTACCATCCCACTCACGTCTACCGTTGAACGTTTACGGTTATTAACATAGTGTATTAATGTAACATCCCACTCACGTCTACCGTTGAACGTTTACGGTTATTTACATAGTGTATTAATGTACTTCCCAATCACGTCTACCGTTGAACGTTTACGGTTATTTACATAGTGTATTAATGTACCCGCCCACTCACGTCTACCGTTGAACGTTTACGGTTATTAACATAGTGTATTAATGTACTTCCCACTCACGTCTACCGTTGAACGTTTACGGTTATTTACATGGTGTATTAATGTACCATCCCACTCACGTCTACCGTTGAACGTTTACGGTTATTTACATAGTGTATTAATGTACCATCCCACTCACGTCTACCGTTGAACGTTTACGGTTATTAACATAGTGTATTAATGTACTTCCCACTCACGTCTACCGTTGAACGTTTACGGTTATTTACATAGTGTATTAATGTACCATCCCACTCACGTCTACCGTTGAACGTTTACGGTTATTTACATAGTGTATTTATGTACCCACCCACTCACGTCTACCGTTGAACGTTTACGGTTATTTACATAGTGTATTAATGTACTTCCCACTCACGTCTACCGTTGAACGTTTACGGTTATTTACATAGTGTATTAATGTACCATCCCACTCACGTCTACCGTTGAACGTTTACGGTTATTAACATAGTGTATTAATGTACTTCCCACTCACGTCTACCGTTGAACGTTTACGGTTATTTACATAGTGTATTAATGTACCATCCCACTCACGTCTACCGTTGAACGTTTACGGTTATTTACATAGTGTATTAATGTACTTTCCACTCACGTCTACCGTTGAACGTTTACGGTTATTTACCTAGTGTATTAATGTACCCACCCACTCACGTCTACCGTTGAACGTTTACGGTTATTTACATAGTGTATTAATGTACCATCCCACTCACGTCTACCGTTGAACGTTTACGGTTATTTACATAGTGTATTAATGTACCATCCCACTCACGTCTACCGTTGAACGTTTACGGTTATTTACATAGTGTATTAATGTACTTCCCACTCACGTCTACCGTTGAACGTTTACGGTTATTTACGAAGTGTATTAATGTACCATCCCACTCACGTCTACCGTTGAACGTTTACGGTTATTTACATAGTGTATTAATGTACACACCCACTCACGTCTACCGTTGAACGTTTACGGTTATTTACATAGTGTATTAATGTACTTCCCACTCACGTCTACCGTTGAACGTTTACGGTTATTTACATAGTGTATTAATGTACCATCCCACTCACGTCTACCGTTGAACGTTTACGGTTATTTACATAGTGTATTAATGTACTTCCCACTCACGTCTACCGTTGAACGTTTACGGTTATTTACATAGTGTATTAATGTACCCACCCACTCACGTCTACCGTTGAACGTTTACGGTTATTTACATAGTGTATTAATGTACCCACCCACTCACGTCTACCGCTGAACTTTTACGGTTATTTACATAGTGTATTAATGTACCCACCCACTCACGTCTACCGTTGAACGTTTACGGTTATTTACATAGTGTATTAATGTACCCATCCACTCACGTCTACCGTTGAACTTTTACGGTTATTTACATAGTGTATTAATGTACCCACCCACTCACGTCTACCGTTGAACTTTTACGGTTATTTTATTTACATAGTGTATTAATGTACCCACCCACTCACGTCTACCGTTGAACTTTTACGGTTATTTACATAGTGTATTAATGTACCCACCCAATCACGTCTACCGTTGAACTTTTACGGTTATTCACATAGTGTATTAATGTACCCGCCCACTCACGTCTACCGTTGAACTTTTACGGTTATTTACATAGTGTATTAATGTACCCACCCACTCACGTCTACCGTTTTATAGCATTATAACATACCGTGCAGAGTTCATCACACTGTTGCCTTGTTTTTCCTTTCCTGACCGTATATGTATGAAGTTATTATGGCATTGTATCGCTAAATACAACACAAACTATATTACGCTGGGGCGAGTTGCAATACCGAATATATAAGAATTGACTGGAATTTTTTTGGCGTTTGTTAGTACTGTAAATGTCCATTTTCTAAAGGTGTTTAAACATTCGACTCATCCGAATAGAATGCTAATTAATTCTTGTAAGTGTATGTATTTCCCACCCCTATAGGTCTCACTACACAGTTAGCTTCCTTGAAACCCACGGTAGGATAATTTTTACGCCTTAAAAAGTACAAGTGTGCTCTTCGGTTTTAAATATTTTTGATAATTGCTGACAGATATGTGTATTGTTGTTGCAGGTGAGATGAACAGAGTCTGAAATTAGATGTGCTGCCATTAGATGACACTGCCACCAAAATATGGCAGTTTTATGTTGAAGAAGAGTAGAAATTCTGGTCCAAACTCTGGAATTAAAGCCCACATGTTTCTGCAAACAAACCAAGGTCTACAAATGTGTTAAAGCTGAAATTCGATTTTGATAGTATAATAATGTTTTCTTTTAACGTAAGACCAACTCTTGGTCATCAATTTTGATAAGTTATAGATTGAGTATGGTCTCATTGAGTTGGTTGATTTAGACATCGAGGTGTTTAAATTAACCATGAGATGAGACCATACTCTATTTGTTTTTTCAGCTGTCTGCCATACTCTTAACTTCCAATAACTTGTAGTTAAAAGTACATCAATTATTCTGACAGGTGTTATATTTAATAAAGGAATTTCAGCGACCATGCTACAAGTGGCTATAGTTTGCCATACATTTTGGAAACCAGAAGACAACAGTGAAACATTTTTTTAGAATAATGTCGGATAAACGCCATATAAAATTATCCTTTTAAAAATGGCGTTGAAGGCACATACAGCTTTATATATATATACATATGTGTGTGGTTCTATTAACATCAAATTGTCTCTTCCCTTTAAAGAGGCAAAGTGTGTTGGGAGGAGTCTGCACCAAGGCTAACTTGGCATTTTAGCAAGTCTGTTTTGGTCATCTGTTAGTTTATAAGGAAATACCTATTTGAAACGAATGGGTGGGGTAAAATAAGAAATGGAATATAAAGGGTGGGGTAAACATTATGTTACTCGATGGCAAAATGCAAATTTTCAATTGAAAAAAAGAAATGAAATACACAAAGATTTCATCTGGAGCTCTGCAATATAGATTTATTTGCACAACATTGTGGGTCCCAGCTTAGTGACATATTCTACATCAAAAGTTGGTTATGAAACTTCCTTATTGACCGTCTACGCTGTGTTTTGCAAAAAGTAGATGCACAATTAAATATAATTTATAGCATAAGAATGTAGTTGCGCTAGATAGTATTTTACCTGGAACCACAATGTTGGTTTATCCTAAAAACGTCAATGTTCAGAGTTGGTAATTGATATGCGCACATTAAAACTACTTACATGTGTTGATTAGTGTCCAGGTTGTTCAGTACGATTCTGGATACATCCTGAGATGTTTATTATTTTTTGTATGTGTTTCTTTAGTTAGTTTCTCTGGATGTGGACTTTATTGTTAGAGAATTCCTTTTGATGGGATGTAGTTTTGTTTACACTGTCTTGTCTATTTGGGCGCTGAAGACAGGATAATAGCGAGGATAGTGCGCATATAAAATCGATTCAAGCTAACCAGTAGGCCTTATTGCCTACTGACCGTTCCAAGTCGGTAAACCTGTCTTCACCACCCTTTCTGTTGTTTTTTGTCTCTTTCATTGTATTTTCAAGTCCTTGTTTGCAGTACAGTGCAGACCTACGATGCCATTGCGTTCGGACGCTGTGGTTTCTATAGGACCCTATATCTCATTTTTTCAATCATTTATTAACTTGTTACACAGCACAGAATAACACTGAAGATAAC
>JAWPHD010024101.1:0-20196 GCA_037043455.1 Cyrtodaria siliqua
TATGCGTAAGAAAGGAATATATATGCGTAAGAATGGAATATATATGTGTAAGAACGGAATATATATGTGTCAGAACTGAACATATATGCGTAAGAAAAGAACATATATGCGTTAGAACTGAACATATATGCGTAAGAACTATATGTGTAAGAACTGAATATATATGCGTAAGAACGGAATATATAGGCGTAAGAACTTAATATGTATGTGTAAGAACTGAATATATATGCGTAAGAACGGAATATATAGGCGTAATAACTAAATATATATGTGTAAGAACTGAATATATGCGTAAAAACTTAATATATATGCGTAAGAACTGAATATATGCCTAAGAACTGAATATATATGCGTAAGAACTGAATATATATGCGTAAGAACGGAATATATATGTGTAAGAACTGAATATGTATGTGTAAGAACTGAATATATATGCGTAAGAACTGAATATATATGCTTAAGAACGGAATATATATACGTAAGAACGGAATATATATGCGTAAGAACGGAATATATAGGTGTAAGAACTGAATATGTATGTGTAAGAACTGAATATATATGCGTAAGAACTGAATATATATGCGTAAGAACTGAATATATATGCGTAAGAACTATATATGCGTAAGAACTGAATATATATGCGTAAAAACTGAATATATATGCGTAAGAACGGAATATATATGCGTACAAACTGAATATATGTGTAAGAACTGAATATATATGTGTAAGAACTGAATATATATGTGTAAGTACTGAATATATATGTGTAATAACTGAATATATATGCGTAAGATCGGAATATATATGTGTAAGAACTGAATATATATGCGTAAGAACTGAATATATGCGTAAGAACTGAATATATATTTGTAAGAACTGAATATATATGTGTAAGAACTGAATATATATTTGTAAGAACTGAATATATAGGTGTAAGAACTAAATATATATGTGTAAGAACTGAATATATATGTGTAAGAACTGAATATATATGCGTAAGAACTGAATATATGCGTAAGAACTGAATAAATATTTGTAAGAACTGAATATATATGTATAAGAACGGAATATATATGTGTAAGAACTGAATATATATGCGTAAGAACGGAAAATATATGCGTAAGAACTGAAAATATGTGTAAGAACTGAATATATGCGTAACAACGGAATATATATTCGTAAGAACGGAATATATATCTGTAAGAACTGAATATATTTGTGTAAGAACTGAATATATACGCGTAAGAACGAAATATATATGCGTAAGAACGGAATATATATGTGTAAGAACTGAATATATATGTGTAAGAACGGTATATATACGTGTAAGAACTGAATATATATGTGTAAGAACTGAATATATGCGTAAGAACGGAATATATATGCGTAAGACCGGAATATAAATGTGTAAGAACTGAATATGTATGTGTAAGATCTGAATATATATGTGTAAGAACTGAATATATATGCGTAAGAGCGGAATATATATGCGTAAGAACTGAATATATATGAGTAAGAACTGAATATATATGCGTAAGAACGGAATATATATGCGTAAGAACGGAATATATATGTGTAAGAACGGAATATATATGCGTAAGAACGGAATATATATGTGTAAGAACTGAATATATATGCGTAAGAACTGAATATATATGTGTAAGAACTGAAAATATATGCGTAAGAACGGAATATATATGTGTAAGAACTGAACATATATGCGTAAGAACTGAACATATATGCGTAAGAACTGAACATATATGCGTAAGAACTGAATATATATGTGTAAGAACTGAATATATATGCGTAAGAACGGAATATATAGGCGTAAGAACTAAATATATATGTGTAAGAACTGAATATATATGCGTAAGAACTGAATATATATGCGTAAGAACTGAATATATGCCTAAGAACTGAATATATATGCGTAAGAACTGAATATATATGCGTAAGAACCTTATATATATGTGTAAGAACTGAATATGTATGTGTAAGAACTGAATATATATGCGTAAGAACTGAATATATATGCCTAAGAACTGAATATATATGCGTAAGAACTATATATGCGTAAGAACTGAATATATATGCGTAAGAACTATATATGCGTAAGAACTGAATATATATGCGTAAGAAAGGAATATATATGCGTAAGAACTGAATAAATGTGTAAGAACGAAATATATTTGCGTAAGAACGGAATATATATGTGTAAGAACTGAATATATATGTTTAAGAACTGAATATATATGTGTAAGAACTGAATATATATGTGTAAGAACTGAATATATATGTGTAAGAACTGAATATATATGTGTAAGAACTGAATATATATGCGTAAGAACTGAATATATATGCGTAAGAACTAAATATATGCGTAAGAACTGAATATATATGCGTAAAAACTAAATTTATGCCTAACGACTGAGTATATATGCGTAAGAACTGAATATATATGCGTAAGAACGGAATATATATGCGTCACAACGGAATATATATGTGTAAGAACTGAATATATATGCGTAAAACGGAAAATATATGCGTAAGAACTGAATATATATGTGTAAGAACTGAATATATATGTGTAAGAACGGTATATATATGTGTAAGAACTGAATATATATGTGTAAGAACTGAATAAATATGCGTAAGAACTGAATATATATGCGTAAGAACGTAATATATATGCGTAAGAACTGAATATATATGCGTAAGAACTGAACATATATGTGTTAGAACTGGATATATATGCGAAAGAACTGAATATATATATGTAACAACTGAATATATTTGTGTAAGAACTGAATATATACGTGTAAGAACTGAATATATGCGTAAGAACGGAATATATATGCGTAAGACCGGAATATAAATGTGTAAGAACTGAATATATATGTGTAAGATCTGAATATATATGTGTAAGAACTAAATATATATGCGTAAGAGCGGAATATATATGCGTAAGAACTGAATATATATGAGTAAGAACTGAATATATATGCGTAAGAACGGAATATATATGCGTAAGAATTGAATATATATGTGTAAGAACGGAATATATATTTGTAAGAACAGAATATATATGTGTAAGAACTGAATATATATGTGTTAAAACTGAATATATATGTGTAAGAACTGAATATATATGTGTAAGAACTGAATATATATGCGAAAGAATGGAATATATATGCGTAAGAACGAAATATATATGCGTAAGAACGGAATATATACGCGTAAGAACGGAATATATATGTGTAAGAACTGAATATAGAAGTGTAAGGACGGAATATATATGCGTAAGAATGGAATATATATGTGTAAGAACTGAATATATATGTGTAAGAACGTAATATATATCTGTAAGAACTGAATATATATGTGTAAGAACTGAATATATATGTGTTAGAACTGAATATATGCGTAAGATCGGAATATATATGCGTAAGAACGGAATATATATGCGTAAGAACGGAATATGTATGTGTAAGAACTGAATATATATATGCGTAAGAACTGAATATATATGTGTTAGAACTGAATATATATGTGTAAGAACGCAATATATATGTGTAAGAACTGAATATATATGTGTAAGAACGGAATATATATGTGTAAGAACTGAATATATGTGTAAGAACTAAATATATATGCGTAAGAACTGAACATATATGCGTAAGAACTGAATATATATGTGTAAGAACTGAACATATATGTGTAAGAACTGAATATATATGTGTGAGAACTGAATATATATGTGTAAGAACTGAATATATATGCGTCAGAACGGAATATATATGCTTAAGAACGGAATATATATGCGTAAGAACGGAAAATATATGCGTAAGAACAGTATATATATGTGTAAGAACTGAATATATGCGTCACAATGGAATATATATTCGTAAGAACGGAATATATATCTGTAAGAACTGAATATATTTGTGTAAGAACTGAATATATACGCGTAAGAACGAAATATATATGCGTAAGAACGGAATATATATGTGTAAAAACTGAATATATATGTGTAAGAACGGTATATATATGTGTAAGAACTGAATATATATGTGTAAGAACTGAATATATATGCGTAAGAACTGAATATATATGCGTAAGAACGGAATATATATGCGTAAGAACTGAATATATATGTGTAAGAACTGAAAATATATGCGTAAGAACGGAATATATATGTGTAAGAACTGAACATATATGCGTAAGAACTGAACATATATGCGTAAGAACTGAACATATATGCGTAAGAACTGAATATATATGTGTAAGAACTGAATATATATGCGTAAGAACGGAATATATAGGCGTAAGAACTAAATATATATGTGTAAGAACTGAATATATATGCGTAAGAACTGAATATATATGCGTAAGAACTGAATATATGCCTAAGAACTGAATATATATGCGTAAGAACTGAATATATATGCGTAAGAACCTTATATATATGTGTAAGAACTGAATATGTATGTGTAAGAACTGAATATATATGCGTAAGAACTGAATATATATGCCTAAGAACTGAATATATATGCGTAAGAACTATATATGCGTAAGAACTAAATATATATGCGTAAGAACTATATATGCGTAAGAACTGAATATATATGCGTAAGAAAGGAATATATATGCGTAAGAACTGAATAAATGTGTAAGAACGAAATATATTTGCGTAAGAACGGAATATATATGTGTAAGAACTGAATATATATGTTTAAGAACTGAATATATATGTGTAAGAACTGAATATATATGTGTAAGAACTGAATATATATGTGTAAGAACTGAATATATATGCGTAAGAACTGAATATATATGCGTAAGAACTAAATATATGCGTAAGAACTGAATATATATGCGTAAAAACTAAATTTATGCCTAACGACTGAGTATATATGCGTAAGAACTGAATATATATGCGTAAGAACGGAATATATATGCGTCACAACGGAATATATATGTGTAAGAACTGAATATATATGCGTAAAACGGAAAATATATGCGTAAGAACTGAATATATATGTGTAAGAACTGAATATATATGTGTAAGAACGGTATATATATGTGTAAGAACTGAATATATATGTGTAAGAACTGAATAAATATGCGCAAGAACTGAATATATATGCGTAAGAACGTAATATATATGCGTAAGAACTGAATATATATGCGTAAGAACTGAACATATATGTGTAAGAACTGGATATATATGCGAAAGAACTGAATATATATATGTAACAACTGAATATATTTGTGTAAGAACTGAATATATACGTGTAAGAACTGAATATATGCGTAAGAACGGAATATATATGCGTAAGACCGGAATATAAATGTGTAAGAACTGAATATATATGTGTAAGATCTGAATATATATGTGTAAGAACTAAATATATATGCGTAAGAGCGGAATATATATGCGTAAGAACTGAATATATATGAGTAAGAACTGAATATATATGCGTAAGAACGGAATATATATGCGTAAGAATTGAATATATATGTGTAAGAACGGAATATATATTTGTAAGAACAGAATATATATGTGTAAGAACTGAATATATATGTGTTAAAACTGAATATATATGTGTAAGAACTGAATATATATGTGTAAGAACTGAATATATATGCGAAAGAATGGAATATATAAGCGTAAGAACGAAATATATATGCGTAAGAACGGAATATATACGCGTAAGAACGGAATATATATGTGTAAGAACTGAATATAGAAGTGTAAGGACGGAATATATATGCGTAAGAATGGAATATATATGTGTAAGAACTGAATATATATGTGTAAGAACGTAATATATATCTGTAAGAACTGAATATATATGTGTAAGAACTGAATATATATGTGTTAGAACTGAATATATGCGTAAGATCGGAATATATATGCGTAAGAACGGAATATATATGCGTAAGAACGGAATATGTATGTGTAAGAACTGAATATATATATGCGTAAGAACTGAATATATATGTGTTAGAACTGAATATATATGTGTAAGAACGCAATATATATGTGTAAGAACTGAATATATATGTGTAAGAACGGAATATATATGTGTAAGAACTGAATATATGTGTAAGAACTAAATATATATGCGTAAGAACTGAACATATATGCGTAAGAACTGAATATATATGTGTAAGAACTGAACATATATGTGTAAGAACTGAATATATATGTGTAAGAACTGAATATATATGTGTAAGAACTGAATATATATGCGTCAGAACGGAATATATATGCTTAAGAACGGAATATATATGCGTAAGAACGGAAAATATATGCGTAAGAACAGTATATATATGTGTAAGAACTGAATATATGCGTCACAATGGAATATATATTCGTAAGAACGGAATATATATCTGTAAGAACTGAATATATTTGTGTAAGAACTGAATATATACGCGTAAGAACGAAATATATATGCGTAAGAACGGAATATATATGTGTAAAAACTGAATATATATGTGTAAGAACGGTATATATATGTGTAAGAACTGAATATATATGTGTAAGAACTGAATATATATGCGTAAGAACTGAATATATATGCGTAAGAACGGAATATATATGCGTAAGAACTGAATATATATGCGTAAGAACTGAACATATATGTGTAAGAACTGAATATATATGCGAAAGAACTGAATATATATATGTAACAACTGAATATATTTGTGTAAGAACTGAATATATACGTGTAAGAACTGAATATATGCGTAAGAACGGAATATATATGCGTAAAACGGAATATATTTGTGTAAGAACTGAATATATATGTGTAAGATCTGAATATATATGTGTAAGAACTGAATATATATGCGTAAGAGCGGAATATATATGCGTAAGAACTGAATATATATGAGTAAGAACTGAATATATATGCGTAAGAACGGAATATATATGCGTAAGGACGGAATATATATGTGTAAGAACGGAATATATATGTGTAAGAACTGAGTATATATGTGTAAGGACGGAATATATATGAGTAAGAATGGAATATATATGTGTAAGAACTGAATATATATGTGTAAGAACGGAATATATATCTGTAAGAACTGAATATATATGTGTAAGAACTGAATATATATGTGTTAAAACTGAAAATATATGTGTAAGAACTGAATATATATGTGTAAGAGCAGAATATATATGCGTAAGAATGGAATATATTTGCGTAAGAACGGAATATATATGCGTAAGAACGGAATATATATGCGTAAGAACGGAATATATATGTGTAAGAACTGGATGAATATGTATAAGGACGAAATATATATGCGTAAGAATGGAATATATATGTGTAAGAACTGAATATATATATGTAAGAACGGAATATATATCTGTAAGAACTGAATATATATGTGTAAGAACTGAATATATATGTGTTAGAACTGAATATATCTGCGTAAGATCGCAATATATATGCGTAAGAATGGAATATATATGTGTAAGAACTGAATATATATGCGTAAGAACTGAATATATATTCGTAAGAACTGAATATATGCGTAAGAACTGACTATATATGCGTAAGAACTGAATATATATGTGTTAGAACTGAATATATATGTGTAAGAACTGAATATATATGTGTAAGAACTGAATATATATGTGTAGGAACGGAATATATATGTGTAAGAACTGAATATATGTGTAAGAACGGAATATATATGTCTAAGAACTGAATATATATGCGTTAGAACGGAATATATATGCGTAAGAACTGAATATATATGCGTAAGAACTGAATATGTATGTGTAAGAACTGAATATATATGTGTAAAAACTCAATATATATGTGTAACAACTGAATATATATGTGTAAGTACTGAATATATATGCGTAAGAACGGAATATACATGTGTAAGAACTGAATATATATGTGTAAGAACTGAATATATATGTGTAAGTATTGAATATATATGTGTAAGAACTGAATATATATGTGTAAGAACTGAATATATATGCGTAAGAACTGAATATATATGTGTAAGAACTGAATATATATGTGTAAGAAATGAATATATATTTGTAAGAAATAAATATATATTTGTAAGAACTGAATATATATGTGTAAGAACTGAATACATATGCGTAAGAACGGAATATATACGTGTAAGAACTGAATATATATATGTAAGAACTGAATATATATGTGTAAAAACTGAATATATATGCGTAAGATCGGAATATATATGCGTAAGAACGGAATATATATGCGTAAGAACTGAATATATATGTGTAAGAACGGAATATATATGCGTAAGAACTGAATATATATGTGTAAGAACTGAATATATATGCGTAAGAACGGAATATATATGTGTAAGAACTGAATATATATGTTTAAGAACTGAATATATATGTGTAAGAACTGAATATATATGCGTAAGAACGGAATATATATGTGTAAGAACTGAATATATATGCGTAAGAACGGAATATATATGTGTAAGAACTAAATGTATAGGTGTAAGAACTGAATATATATGTGTAAATATTGAAGATATATGCGTAAGAACGGAATATATAAGTGTAAGAACTGAATATATATGTGTAAGAACTGAATATATATGTGTAAGAACTGAATATATATGTGTAAGAACTGAATATATATGTGTAAGAACTGAATATATATGTGTAAGGACGGAATATATATGCGTAAGAATGGAATATATATGTGTTAGAACTGAATATATATGTGTAAGAACTGAATATATGTGTAACAACTGAATATATATGTGTAAGAACTGAATATATATGTGTAAGAACGGAATATATATTTGTAAGAACTGAATATATATGCGTCAGATCGGAATATATATGTGTAAGAACTGAATATATATGCGTAAGAACTGAATATATATGCGTAAGAACTGAATATATGCGTAAGAACTGAATATATATGCGTAAGAACTGAATATATATGTGTAAGAACTGAATATATATGTGTAAGGACGGAATATATATGTTTAACAACTGAATATTTATGTGTAAGAACTGAATATATATGCGTAAGAACGGAATATATATGTGTAAGAACTGAATATATATGCGTAAGAATGGAATACATATGTAAAAGAACTGAATATATATGTGTAAGGACCGAATATATATCCGTAAGAATGGAATATATATGTATAAGAACTGAATATATATGTGTAAGAACGGAATATATATCTGTAAGAACTGAATATATATGTGTAAGAACTGAATATATATGTGTTAGAACTGAATATATATGTGTAAGAAATGAATATATATGCGTAAGATCGGAATATATATGCGTAAGAACAGAATATATATGCCTAAAAACGGAATATATATGCGTAAGAACGGAATATATATGTGTGAGAACTGAATATATATGTGTAAGGACTGAATATATATGCGTAGGAATGGAATATATATGTGTAAGAACTGAATAGATATGTGTAAGAACTGAATATATATGCGTAAGAACGGAATATATATGTGTAAGAACTGAATATATAGGTGTAAGAACTGAATATATATGTGTAAATACTGAAGATATATGCGTAAGAACGGAATATATATGTGTAATAACTGAATATATATGTGTAAGAACTGAATATATAGGTGTAAGAACTGAATATATATGTGTAAATACTGAAGATATATGCGTAAGAACGGAATATATATGTGTTATAACTGAATATATATGTGTAAGAACTGAATATATATGTGTAAGAACTGAATATATATGTGTAAGAACTGAATATATATGTGTAAGTACTGAATGTATATGTGTAAGAACTGACAATATATGTGTAAGAACTGAAGATATATGCGTAAGATCGGAATATATATGCGTAAGAACTGAATATATATGCGTAAGAACGGAATATATATGTGTAAGAACTGAATATATATGTGTAAGAACGGAATATATATGCGTAAGAATGGAATATATATGTGTAAGAACTGAATATATATGTGTAAGAACTGAATACATGTGTAAGAACTGAATATATATGTGTAAGAACTGAATATATATGTGTAATAACTGAATATATATTTGTAAGAACTGAATATATATGCGTCAGATCGAAATATATATGTGTAAGAACTGAATATATATGCGAAAGAACAGAATATATATGCGTAAGAACGGAATATATATGTGTAAGAACTGAATATATATGCGTAAGAACTGAATATATGCCTAAGAACTGAATATATATGTGTAAGAACTGAATATATATGTGTTAGAACTGAATATATATGTGTAAAAACTGAATATATATGTGTAAGAACTGAAATTATATGCGTAAGAATGGAATATATATGCGTAAGAACGGAATATATATGTGTAAGAACTGAATATATATGTGTAAGAACGGAATATATATCTGTAAGAACTGAATATATATGTGTAAGAACTGAATATATATGTGTTAGAACTGAATATATATGTGTAAGAACTGAATATATATGTTTAAGAACTGAATATATATGTGTAAGAACTGAATATATATGTTTAACAACTGAATATTTATGTGTAAGAACTAAATATATATGCGTAAGAACGGTATATATATGTGTAAGAACTGAATATATATGCGTAAGAACGGAATATATATGTAAAAGAACTGAATATATATGTGTACGAACTGAATATATATGCGTAAGAACGGAATATATATGCGTAAGAACTGAATATATATGCGTAAGAATGGAATATATATGCGTAAGAACGGAATATATATGCGTAAGAACGGAATATATATGCGTAAGATCGGAATATATATGCGTAAGAACGGAATATATATGCTTAAGAACTGAATATATATGTGTAAGAACTGAATATATATGCGTAAGAATGGAATATATATGCGTAAGAACGGAATATATATGCGTAAGAACGGAATATATATGCCTAACAACGGAATATATATGCGTAAGAACGGAATATATATGTGTAAGAACTGAATATATATGTGTAAGGACGGAATATATATGCGTAGGAATGGAATATATATGTGTAAGAACTGAATATATATGTGTAAGAACGGAATATATATCTGTAAGAACTGAATATATATGTGTAAGAACTGAATATATATGTGTTAGAACTGAATATATATGTGTAAGAACTGAATATATGTTTAAGAACTGAATATATATGCGTAAGAATGGAATATATATGCGTAAGAACGGAATATATATGCGTAAGAACGGAATATATATGCGTAAGAACGGAATATATATGCGTAAGAACGGAATATATATGTGTAAGAACTGAATATATATGTGTAAGGACAGAATATGTATGCGTAAGAATGGAATATATATGTGTAAGAACTGAATATATATGTGTAAGAACGGAATATATATCTGTAAGAACTGAATATATATGTGTAAGAACTGAATATATATGTGTCAGAACTGAATATATATGCGTAAGAACGGAATATATATGCTCAAGAACGGAATATATATGCGTAAGAAGGAATATAATTGTAAGAACTGAAGATATATGTGTAAGAACTGAATATATATGTGTAAGAACTGAATATATATCTCTAAGAACTGAATATATATGTGTAAGAACTGAATATATATGCGTAAGAACGGAATATATATGCCTAAGAACTGAATATATATGCGTAAGAACGGAATATATATGCGTAAGAACGGAATATATATGCGTAAGAACGGAATATATATGCGTAAGAACTGAATATATATGCGTAAGAACTGAATATATATGTGTAAGAACTGAATATATATGTGTTAGAACTGAATATATATGTGTAAGAACTGAATATATATGCGTAAGATCGGAATATATATGCGTAAGAACGGAATATATATGCGTAAGAACGGAATATATATGTGTAAGAACTGAATATATATGCGTAAGAACTGAATATATATGCGTAATTACTGAATATATGCGTAAGAACTGAATATATATGCATAAGAACGGAATATATATGTGCAAGAACTGAATATATATGTGTAAGAACTGAATATATATGGTGTAAGAACTGAATATATATGTGTAAGAACTGAATATATATGTGTAAGAACTGAATATATATGTGTAAGTACTGAATATATATGTGTGAGAACTGACAATATATGTGTAAGAACTGAAGATATATGCGTAAGATCGGAATATATATGCGTAAGAACTGAATATATATGCGTAAGAACGGAATATATATGTGTAAGAACTGAATATATATGTGTAAGAACGGAATATATATGCGTAAGAATGGAATATATATGTGTAAGAACTGAATATATATGTGTAAGAACTAAATACATGTGTAAGAACTGAATATATATGTGTAAGAACTGAATATATATGTGTAATAACTGAATATATATTTGTAAGAACTGAATATATATGCGTCAGATCGAAATATATATGTGTAAGAACTGAATATATATGCGTAAGAACAGAATATATATGCGTAAGAACGGAATATATATGTGTAAGAACTGAATATATATGCGTAAGAACTGAATATACGCGTAAGAACTGAATATATATGTGTAAGAACTGAATATATATGTGTTAGAACTGAATATATATGTGTAAGAACTGAATATATATGTGTAAGAACTGAAATTATATGCGTAAGAATGGAATATATATGCGTAAGAACGGAATATATATGTGTAAGAACTGAATATATATGTGTAAGAACGGAATATATATCTGTAAGAACTGAATATATATGTGTAAGAACTGAATATATATGTGTTAGAACTGAATATATATGTGTAAGAACTAAATATATATATGTAAAAACTGAAATTATATGCGTAAGAATGGAATATATATGCGTAAGAACGGAATATATATGCGTAAGAACGAAATATATATGCGTAAGAACGGAATATATATGTGTTATAACTGAATATATATGTGTAAGGACGGAATATATATGCGTAAGAATGGAATATATATGTGTAAGAACTGAATATATATGTGTTAGAACTGAAT
Organism: Cyrtodaria siliqua; assembly: GCA_037043455.1. Classification (NCBI taxonomy): domain Eukaryota; kingdom Metazoa; phylum Mollusca; class Bivalvia; order Adapedonta; family Hiatellidae; genus Cyrtodaria; species Cyrtodaria siliqua. The sequence goes on from JAWPHD010024101.1 coordinate 13,026, forward strand.
ATATATGTGTAAGAATTGAATATATATGCGTAAGATCGGAATATATATGCGTAAGAACGGAATATATATGCGTAAGAACGGAATATAATATGTGTAAGAACTGAATATGTATGCGTAAGAACTGAATATATATGCGTAAGAACTGAATATATGCGTAAGAACTGAATATATATGCGTAAGAACTGAATATATATGTGCAAGAACTGAATATATATGTGTAAGAACTGAATATATATGGTGTAAGAACTGAATATATATGTTTAAGAACTGAATATATATGTGTAAGAACTGAATATATATGTTTAACAACTGAATATTTATGTGTAAGAACTAACTAAATATATATGCGTAAGAACGGTATATATATGTGAAAGAACTGAATATATATGCGTAAGAACGGAATATATATGTAAAAGAACTGAATATATATGTGTACGAACTGAATATATATGCGTAAGAACGGAATATATATGCGTAAGAACTGAATATATATGCATAAGAATGGAATATATATGCGTAAGAACGGAATATATATGCGTAAGAACGGAATATATATGCGTAAGATCGGAATATATATGCGTAAGAACGGAATATATATGCTTAAGAACTGAATATATATGTGTAAGAACTGAATATATATGCGTAAGAATGGAATATATATGCGTAAGAACGGAATATATATGCGTAAGAACGGAATATATATGCCTAACAACGGAATATATATGCATAAGAAAGGAATATATATGTGTAAGAACTGAATATATATGTGTAAGGACGGAATATATATGCGTAGGAATGGAATATATATGTGTAAGAACTGAATATATATGTGTAAGAACGGAATATATATCTGTAAGAACTGAATATATATGTGTAAGAACTGAATATATATGTGTTAGAACTGAATATATATGTGTAAGAACTGAATATATGTTTAAGAACTGAATATATATGCGTAAGAATGGAATATATATGCGTAAGAACGGAATATATATGCGTAAGAACGGAATATATATACGTAAAAACGGAATATATATGCGTAAGAACGGAATATATATGTGTAAGAACTGAATATATATGTGTAAGGACAGAATATGTATGCGTAAGAATGGAATATATATGTGTAAGAACTGAATATATATGTGTAAGAACGGAATATATATCTGTAAGAACTGAATATATATGTGTAAGAACTGAATATATATGTGTCAGAACTGAATATATATGTGTAAGAACTGAGTATATATGCGTAAGATCGGAATATATATGCGTAAGAACGGAATATATATGCGTAAGAACGGAATATATATGCGTAAGAAGGAATATAATTGTAAGAACTGAAGATATATGTGTAAGAACTGAATATATATGTGTAAGAACTGAATATATATCTCTAAGAACTGAATATATATGTGTAAGAACTGAATATATATGCGTAAGAACGGAATATATATGCCTAAGAACTGAATATATATGCGTAAGAACGGAATATATATGTGTGAGAACTGAATATATATGTGTAAGGACGGAATATATATGCGTAGGAATGGAATATATATGTGTAAGAACTGAATAGATATGTGTAAGAACTGAATATATATGCGTAAGAACGGAATATATATGTGTAGGAACTGAATATATAGGTGTAAGAACTGAATATATATGTGTAAATACTGAAGATATATGCGTAAGAACGGAATATATATGTGTAATAACTGAATATATATGTGTAAGAACTGAATATATATGTGTAAGAACTGAATATATATGTGTAAGAACTGAATATATATGTGTAAGTACTGAATATATATGTGTAAGAACTGACAATATATGTGTAAGAACTGAATATATATGCGTAAGAACGGAATATATATGTGTAAGAACTGAATATATATGTGTAAGAACGGAATATATATGCGTAAGAATGGAATATATATGTGTAAGAACTGAATATATATGTGTAAGAACTGAATTCATGTGTAAGAACTGAATATATATGTGTAAGAACTGAATATATATGTGTAATAACTGAATATATATTTGTAAGAACTGAATATATATGCGTCAGATCGAAATATATATGTGTAAGAACTGAATATATATGCGTAAGAACAGAATATATATGCGTAAGAACGGAATATATATGTGTAAGAATTGAATATATATGCGTAAGAACTGAATATATGCGTAAGAACTGAATATATATGCGTAAGAACTGAATATATATGTGTAAGAACTGAATATATATGTGTTAGAACTGAATATATATGTGTAAGAACTGAATATATATGTGTAAGAACTGAAATTATAGGCGTAAGAATGGAATATATATTCGTAAGAACGGAATATATATGTGTAAGAACTGAATATATATGTGTAAGAACGGAATATATATCTGTAAGAACTGAATATATATGTGTAAGAACTGAATATATATGTGTTAGAACTGAATATATATGTTTAACAACTGAATATTTATGTGTAAGAACTAACTAAATATATATGCGTAAGAACGGTATATATATGTGAAAGAACTGAATATATATGCGTAAGAACGGAATATATATGTAAAAGAACTGAATATATATGTGTACGAACTGAATATATATGCGTAAGAACGGAATATATATGCGTAAGAACTGAATATATATGCATAAGAATGGAATATATATGCGTAAGAACGGAATATATATGCGTAAGAACGGAATATATATGCGTAAGATCGGAATATATATGCGTAAGAACGGAATATATATGCTTAAGAACTGAATATATATGTGTAAGAACTGAATATATATGCGTAAGAATGGAATATATATGCGTAAGAACGGAATATATATGCGTAAGAACGGAATATATATGCCTAACAACGGAATATATATGCGTAAGAACGGAATATATATGTGTAAGAACTGAATAAATATGTGTAAGGACGGAATATATATGCGTAGGAATGGAATATATATGTGTAAGAACTGAATATATATGTGTAAGAACGGAATATATATCTGTAAGAACTGAATATATATGTGTAAGAACTGAATATATATGTGTTAGAACTGAATATATATGTGTAAGAACTGAATATATGTTTAAGAACTGAATATATATGCGTAAGAATGGAATATATATGCGTAAGAACGGAATATATATGCGTAAGAACGGAATATATATGCGTAAAAACGGAATATATATGCGTAAGAACGGAATATATATGTGTAAGAACTGAATATATATGTGTAAGGACAGAATATGTATGCGTAAGAATGGAATATATATGTGTAAGAACTGAATATATATGTGTAAGAACGGAATATATATCTGTAAGAACTGAATATATATGTGTAAGAACTGAATATATATGTGTCAGAACTGAATATATATGTGTAAGAACTGAGTATATATGCGTAAGATCGGAATATATATGCGTAAGAACGGAATATATATGCGTAAGAACGGAATATATATGCGTAAGAAGGAATATAATTGTAAGAACTGAAGATATATGTGTAAGAACTGAATATATATGTGTAAGAACTGAATATATATCTCTAAGAACTGAATATATATGTGTAAGAACTGAATATATATGCGTAAGAACGGAATATATATGCCTAAGAACTGAATATATATGCGTAAGAACGGAATATATATGTGTGAGAACTGAATATATATGTGTAAGGACGGAATATATATGCGTAGGAATGGAATATATATGTGTAAGAACTGAATAGATATGTGTAAGAACTGAATATATATGCGTAAGAACGGAATATATATGTGTAAGAACTGAATATATAGGTGTAAGAACTGAATATATATGTGTAAATACTGAAGATATATGCGTAAGAACGGAATATATATGTGTAATAACTGAATATATATGTGTAAGAACTGAATATATATGTGTAAGAACTGAATATATATGTGTAAGAACTGAATATATATGTGTAAGTACTGAATATATATGTGTAAGAACTGACAATATATGTGTAAGAACTGAATATATATGCGTAAGAACGGAATATATATGTGTAAGAACTGAATATATATGTGTAAGAACGGAATATATATGCGTAAAAATGGAATATATATCTGTAAGAACTGAATATATATGTGTAAGAACTGAATTCATGTGTAAGAACTGAATATATATGTGTAAGAACTGAATATATATGTGTAATAACTGAATATATATTTGTAAGAACTGAATATATATCGTCAGATCGAAATATATATGTGTAAGAACTGAATATATATGCGTAAGAACAGAATATATATGCGTAAGAACGGAATATATATGTGTAAGAATTGAATATATATGCGTAAGAACTGAATATATGCGTAAGAACTGAATATATATGCGTAAGAACTGAATATATATGTGTAAGAACTGAATATATATGTGTTAGAACTGAATATATATGTGTAAGAACTGAATATATATGTGTAAGAACTGAAATTATAGGCGTAAGAATGGAATATATATGCGTAAGAACGGAATATATATGTGTAAGAACTGAATATATATGTGTAAGAACGGAATATATATCTGTAAGAACTGAATATATATGTGTAAGAACTGAATATATATGTGTTAGAACTGAATATATATGTGTAAGAACTGAATATATATATGTAAAAACTGAAATTATATGCGTAAGAATGGAATATATATGCGTAAGAACGGAATATATATGCGTAAGAACGAAATATATATGCGTAAGAACGGAATATATATGTTTAACAACTGAATATATATGTGTAAGGACGGAATATATATGCGTAAGAATGGAATATATATGTGTAAGAACTAAATATATATGTGTTAGAACTGAATATATATGTGTAAGAATTGAATATATATGCGTAAGATCGGAATATATATGCGTAAGAACGGAATATATATGCGTAAGAACGGAATATATATGTGTAAGAACTGATTATGTATGCGTAAGAACTGAATATATATGCGTAATAACTGAATATATGCGTAAGAACTGAATATATATGCGTAAGAACTGAATATATATGTGCAAGAACTGAATATATATGTGTAAGAACTGAATATATATGGTGTAAGAACTGAATATATATGTTTAAGAACTGAATATATATGTGTAAGAACTGAATATATATGTTTAACAACTGAATATTTATGTGTAAGAACTAAATATATATGCGTAAGAACGGAATATATATGTGTAAGAACTGAATATATATGCGTAAGAACGGAATATATATGTAAAAGAACTGAATATATATGTGTACGAACTGAATATATATGCGTAAGAACGGAATATATATGCGTAAGAACTGAATATATATGCGTAAGAATGGAATATATATGCGTAAGAACGGAATATATATGCGTAAGAACGGAATATATATGCGTAAGATCGGAATATATATGCGTAAGAACGGAATATATATGCTTAAGAACTGAATATATATGTGTAAAAACTGAATATATATGCGTAAGAATGGAATATATATGCGTAAGAACGGAATATTTATGCGTAAGAACGGAATATATATGCCTAACAACGGAATATATATGCGTAAGAACGGAATATATATGTGTAAGAACTGAATATATATGTGTAAGGACGGAATATATATGCGTAGGAATGGAATATATATGTGTAAGAACTGAATATATATGTGTAAGAACGGAATATATATCTGTAAGAACTGAATATGTATGTGTAAGAACTGAATATATATGTGTTAGAACTGAATATATATGTGTAAGAACTGAATATATGTTTAAAAACTGAATATATATGCGTAAGAATGGAATATATATGCGTAAGAACGGAATATATATGCGTAAGAACGGAATATATATGCGTAAGAACGGAATATAAATGCGTAAGAACGGAATATATATGTGTAACAACTGAATATATATATGTAAGGACAGAATATGTATGCGTAAGAATGAAATATATATGTGTAAGAACTGAATATATATGTGTAAGAACGGAATATATATCTGTAAGAACTGAATATATATGTGTAAGAACTGAATATATATGTGTCAGAACTGAATATATATGTGTAAGAACTGAATATATATGCGTAAGATCGGAATATATATGCGTAAGAACGGAATATATATGCGTAAGAACGGAATATATATGCGTAAGAAGGAATATAATTGTAAGAACTGAAGATATATGTGTAAGAACTGAATATATATCTCTAAGCACTGAATATATATGTGTAAGAACTGAATATATATGCGTAAGAACGGAATATATATGCCTAAGAACTGAATATATATGCGTAAGAACGGAATATATATGCGTAAGAACGGAATATATATGCGTAAGAACGGAATATATATGCGTAAGAACGGAATATATATGTGTAAGAACTGAATATATATGCGTAAGAACTGAATATATATGCGTAAGAACTGAATATATATGTGTAAGAACTGAATATATATGTGTTAGAACTGAATATATATGTGTAAGAACTGAATATATATGCGTAAGATCGGAATATATATGCGTAAGAACGGAATATATATGCGTAAGAACGGAATATATATGTGTAAGAACTGAATATATATGCGTAAGAACTGAAAATATATGCGTAATTACTGAATATATGCGTAAGAACTGAATATATATGCGTAAGAACTGAATATATATGTGCAAGAACTGAATATATATGTGTAAGAACTGAATATATATGGTGTTAGAACTGAATATATATGTGTAAGAACTGAATATATATGTGTAAGAACTGAATATATATGTTTAACAACTGAATATTTATGTGTAAGAACTGAATATATATGCGTAAGAACGGTATATATATGTGTAAGAACTGAATATATATGCGTAAGAACGGAATATATATGTAAAAGAACTGAATATATATGTGTACGAACTGAATATATATGCGTAAGAACGGAATATATATGCGTAAGAACGGTATAATATGCGTAAGAACTGAATATATATGTGTAATAACTGAATATATATGCGTAAGAATGGAATATATATGCGTAAGAACGGAATATATATGCGTAAGAACGGAATATATATGCCTAAGAACGGAATATATATGCGTAAGAACGGAATATATATGTGTAAGAACTGAATATATATGTGTAAGGACGGAATATATATGCGTAGGAATGGAATATATATGT
>JAWPHD010024102.1:0-20193 GCA_037043455.1 Cyrtodaria siliqua
CTTACGCATATATATTCAGTTCTTACGCATATTCAGTTCTTACACATATATATTCAGTTCTTACTCATATATATTCACTTCTTACACATACATATTTAGTTCTTACACATATATATTCAGTACTTACACATATATATTCCGTTCTTACACATATATATTCCGTTCTTAAACATATATATTCAGTTCTTACGTATATATATTCCGTTCTTACACATATATATTCCGTTCTTACGCATATATATTCAGTTCTTACGCATATATATTCAATTCTTATACATATATGTTCAGTTATTATGCATATACATTCAGTTTTACGCATTTGTATTCAGTTCTTACGCATATATATTCCTTTCTTACACATATTTATTCTGTTCTTACACATATATATTCCGTTCTTACACATATATATTCAATTCTTACACATATATATTCACTTCTTACACATATATATTCCGTTCTTACACATATATATTCAGTTTTTACAGATATATATTCAGTTATTACGCATATATATTCAGTTCTTACACATAAATATTCATTTCTTACGCATATTTATTCATTTCTTACACATATATTTTCAGTTCTTAAACATATATATTCCGTTCTTACACGTACATATTCCGTTCTTACACATATATATTCAGTTCTTAAACATATATATTCAGTTCTTACACATATATATTCAGTTCTTACACATATATATTCCGTTCTTACACATATATATTACGATCTTACACATATATATTCCGTTCTTACACATATATATTCAGTTCTTACACATATATATTCCGTTCTTACACATATATATTTAGTTCTTAGACATATATATTCCGACACATATATATTCCGTTCTTACACATATTCCATTCTTACACATATATATTCCGTTCTTACGCATATATACTCAGTTCTTACGCATATATATTCAGTTCTTACACATATATATTCAGTTCTTACAGATATGTATTCAGTTCTTACGCATATATATTCAGTTCTTACGCATATATATTCTGTTCTTACGCATATATATTCATTTCTTACACATATATGTTCAGTTCTTACACATATATATTCCGTTCTTACACGTACATATTCCGTTCTTACACATATATATTTCATTCTTACACATATATATTCAGTTCTTATACATATATATTCACTTCTTACACATATATAATCAGTTCTTACACATATATATTCCGTTCTTACACATATATACACATATATATTCCGTTCTTACACGTACATATTTCGTTCTTACACATATATATTCCGTTCTTACACATATATATTCCGTTCTTACACATATATATTCAGTTCTTACACATTTATATTCCCTTCTTACACATATATATTCAGTTCTTACACATATATATTCAGTTCTTACACATATATACACATATATATTCCGTTCTTACACATATATATTCCGTTCTTACACAAATATATTCCGTTCTTACACATATATGATCCGTTCTTACGCATATATATTCAGTTCTTACACAAATATATTCCGTTCTTACGCATATATATTCCGTTCTTACGCATATATATTCAGTTCTTACGCATATTCAGTTCTTACACATATATATTCAGTTCTTACTCATATATATTCACTTCTTACACATACATATTTAGTTCTTACACATATATATTCAGTACTTACACATATATATTCCGTTCTTACACATATATATTCCGTTCTTAAACATATATATTCAGTTCTTACGTATATATATTCCGTTCTTACACATATATATTCCGTTCTTACGCATATATATTCAGTTCTTACGCATATATATTCAATTCTTATACATATATGTTCAGTTATTATGCATATACATTCAGTTTTACGCATTTGTATTCAGTTCTTACGCATATATATTCCTTTCTTACACATATTTATTCTGTTCTTACACATATATATTCCGTTCTTACACATATATATTCAATTCTTACACATATATATTCACTTCTTACACATATATATTCCGTTCTTACACATATATATTCAGTTTTTACAGATATATATTCAGTTATTACGCATATATATTCAGTTCTTACACATAACTATTCATTTCTTTACGCATATTTATTCATTTCTTACACATATATTTTCAGTTCTTAAACATATATATTCCGTTCTTACACGTACATATTCCGTTCTTACACATATATATTTCCGTTCTTACACATATATATTCCGTTCTTACACATATATATTCAGTTCTTACACATATTTATTCCCTTCTTACACATATATATTCAGTTCTACACATATATATTCCGTTGTTACACATATATACACATATATATTCCGTTCTTACCACATATATTTCGTTCTTACATGTACATATTCCGTTCTTACACATATATATTCCTTTTTTACACATATATATTCCGTTCTTTCGCATATATATTCAGTTCTCACTCATATATATTCAGTTCTTACACATATATATTCAGTTCTTACAAATATATTATTCAGTTCTTACACATATAATTATATTCAGTTCTTACACATATATATTCAGTTCTTACACATATATATTCCATTCTTACACATATATATTCAGTTCTTACACATATATATTCACTACTTACACATATATATTACGTTCTTACACCATATATTCCGTTCTTACACATATATATTTCCGTTCTTACACATATATATTCAGTTCTTACACATATATATTCACTACTTACACATATATATTCCGTTCTTACACATATATATTCAGTTCTTACACATATATATTCCATTCTTACACATACATATTCAGTTCTTACACATATATATTCACTACTTACACATATATATTCCGTTCTTACACATATATTCCGTTCTTACACATATATACACATATATATTCCGTTCTTACACATACATATTCCGTTCTTACACGTACATATTCCGTTCTTACACATATATATTCCGTTGTTACTCATATATATTCCGTTCTTACGCATATATATTCAGTTCTAACTCATATATATTCACTTCTTACACATATATATTCAGTTCTTACACATATATTTCGTTCTTACACATATATACACATATATATACCGTTCTTACACATACATATTCCGTTCTTACACGTACATATTCCGTTCTTACACATATATATTCCGTTCTTACACATATATATTCCGTTCTTAAGCATATATTCAGTTCTAACTCATATATATTCAGTTCTTATACATATATATTCACTTCTTACACATATATATTCCGTTCTTACACATATATATTCAGTTCTTACACATATATATTCAGTTCTTACACATATATATTCCATTCTTACACATACATATTCAGTTCTTACACATATATATTCACTACTTACACATATATATTCCGTTCTTACACATATATTCCGTTCTTACACATACATATTCCGTTCTTACACGTACATATTCCGTTCTTACACATATATATTCCGTTGTTACTCATATATATTTCGTTCTTACGCATATATATTCAGTTCTAACTCATATATATTCACTTCTTACACATATATATTCAGTTCTTACACATATATTCCGTTCTTACACATATATACACATATATATACCGTTCTTACACATACATATTCCGTTCTTACACGTACATATTCCGTTCTTACACATTATATTCCGTTCTTACACATATATATTCCGTTCTTAAGCATATATTCAGTTCTAACTCATATATATTCAGTTCTTATACATATATATTCATTTCTTACACATATATATTCCGTTCTTACACATATATATTCAGTACTTACAGATATATATTCAGTTCTTACGCATACATATTCAGTTCTTACGCATACATATTCAGTTCTTACGCATATATATTCATTTCTTACACATATATGTTTAGTTCTTACACATATATATTCCGTTCTTACACGTACATATTCCGTTCTTACACATATATATTCCGTTCTTACACATATATATTCCGTTCTTACACATATATATTCAGTTCTTAGACATATATATTCCCTTCTTACACATATATATTCAGTTCTTACACATATATATTCAGTTCTTACACATATATACACATATATATTCCGTTCTTACACATATATATTCCGTTCTTACACAAATATATTCCGTTCTTACACATATATATTCCGTTCTTACGCATATATATTCAGTTCATACGCATATATATTCAGTTCTTACACATATATATTCAGTTCTTACAAATATATATTCAGTTCTTACACATATATATTCAGTTCTTACACATATATATTCAGTACTTACACATATATATTCCGTTCTTGCACATATATATTCCGTTCTTACACATATATATTCCGTTCTTACACATATATATTCCGTTCTTACACATATATATTCAGTTCTTACACATATATATTCAGTTCTTACGCATATATATTCCGTTCTTACACATATATTTTCCGTTCTTACGCATATATATTCAGTTCTTACGCATATATATCATTTCTTACACATATATGTTTAGTTCTTACGCATATATATTCAGTTTTACGAATATATATTCAGTTCTAACGCATATATATTCAGTTCTTACACATATATATTCCGTTCTTACGCATATATATTCAGTTCTTACGCATATATATTCAATTCTTATACATATATGTTCAGTTATTATGCATATATATTCAGTTCATACGCATATATATTCCGTTCTTACGCATATATATTCATTTCTTACACATATATATTCAGTTCTTACACATATATATTCCGTTCTTACACATATTTATTCTGTTCTTACACATATATATTCCGTTCTTACACATATATATTCAGTTCTTACACATATATATTCACTTCTTACACATATATATTCCGTTCTTACAAATATATATTCAGTTCTTACAGATATATATTCAGTCATTACGCATATATATTCAGCTCTTACGCATAAATATTCATTTCTTACGCATATATATTGATTTCTTACACATATATGTTCAGTTCTTACACATATATATTCCGTTTTTACACGTACATATACCGTTCTTACACATATATATTCCGTTCTTACACATATATATTCAGTTCTTACAGATATATATTCCCTTCTTACACATATATATTCAATTCTTACACATATATATTCCCTTCTTACACATATATACCCATATATATTCCGTTCTTACACATATATTTCGTTCTTACACGTACATATTCCGTTCTTACGCATATATATTCCGTTCTTACACATATATATTCCGTTCTTTCGCATATATATTCAGTTCTTACTCATATATATTCAGTTCTTACACATATATATTCAGTTCTTACAAATATATATTCAGTTCTTACACATATATATTCAGTTCTTACACATATATATTTCGTTCTTACACATATATATTCATTTCTTACACATATATGTTCAGTTCTTACACATATATATTCCGTTCTTACACGTACATATTCCGTTCTTACACATATATATTTCGTTCTTACACATATATATTCAGTTCTTATACATATATATTCACTTCTTACACATATATAATCAGTTCTTACACATATATATTCCGTTCTTACACATATATACACATATATATTCCGTTCTTACACGTACATATTTCGTTCTTACACATATATATTCCGTTCTTACACATATATATTCCGTTCTTACACATATATATTCAGTTCTTACACATATATATTCCCTTCTTACATATATATATTCAGTTCTTACACATATATATTCAGTTCTTACACATATATACACATATATATTCCGTTCTACCACATATATATTCCGTTCTTACACAAATATATTCCGTTCTTACACATATATGATTCGTTCTTACGCATATATATTCAGTTCTTACGCATATATATTCAGTTCTTACACATATATATTTAGTTCTTACAAATATATATTCAGTTCTTACACATATATATTCAGTTCTTACACATATATATTCAGTACTTACACATATATATTCCGTTCTTGCACATATATATTCCGTTCTTACACATATATATTCCGTTCTTACACATATATATTCCGTTCTTACACATATATATTCAGATCTACACATATATATTCAGTTCTTAGGGATATATATTCCGTTCTTACACATATATATTCCGTTCTTACGCATATATATTCAGTTCTTACGCATATATATTCATTTCTTACACATATATGTTCAGTTCTTACGCATATATATTCAGTTTTACGAATATATATTCAGTTCTTACGCATATATATTCAGTTCTGTCACATATATATTCAGTTCTTACACATATATATTCCGTTCTTACACATATTTATTCCGTTCTTACACATATATATTCCGTTCTTACACATATATATTCAGTTCTTACACATATATATTGACTTCTTACACATATATATTCCGTTCTTACACATATATATTCAGTACTTACAGATATATATTCAGTTCTTACGCATATATATTCAGTTCTTACGCATACACATTCAGTTCTTACGCACATATATTCATTTCTTACACATATATGTTCAGTTCTTACACATATATATTCCGTTCTTACACATACATATTCAGTTCTTACACATATATATTCCCTTCTTACACATATATATTCAGTTCTTACACATATATATTCAGTTCTTACACATATATACACATATATATTCAGTTCTTACACATATAAATTCCGTTCTTACACAAATATATTCCGTTCTAACACATATATATTCCGTTCTTACGCATATTTATTCCGTTCTTACACATATATATTCCGTTCTTACACATATATATTCAGTACTTACAGATATATATTCAGTTCTTACGCATATATATTCAGTTCTTACGCATACACATTCAGTTCTTACGCATATATATTCATTTCTTACACATATATGTTCAGTTCTTACACATATATATTCCGTTCTTACACATATATATTCAGTTCTTACACATATATATTCCCTTCTTACACATATATATATTCAGTTCTAACACATATATACACATATATATTCCGTTCTTACACATATATATTCAGTTCTTACACAAATATATTCCGTTCTAACACATATATATTCCGTTCTTACGCATATATATTCAGTTCTTACGCATATTCAGTTCTTACACATATATATTCAGTTCTTACACATATATATTCACTTCTTACACATATATATTTAGTTCTTACACATATATATTCAGCACTTACACATATATATTCCGTTCTTACACATATATATTCCGTTCTTAAACATATATATTCAGTTCTTACGCATATATATTCCGTTCTTACACATATATATTCCGTTCTTACGCATATATATTCAGTTCTTACGCATATATATTCAATTCTTATACATATATGTTCAGTTATTATGCATATACATTCAGTTTTACGCATATGTATTCAGTTCTTACGCATATATATTCCGTTCTTACACATATTTATTCTGTTCTTACACATATATATTCCGTTCTTACACATATATATTCAGTTCGTACACATATATATTCAGTTTTACGAATATATATTCAGTTCTTACGCATATATATTCAGTTCTGTCACATATATATTCAGTTCTTACACATATATATTCCGTTCTTACACATATTTATTCCGTTCTTACACATATATATTCCGTTCTTACACATATATATTCAGTTCTTACACATATATATTGACTTCTTACACATATATATTCCGTTCTTACACATATATATTCAGTACTTACAGATATATATTCAGTTCTTACGCATATATATTCAGTTCTTACGCATACACATTCAGTTCTTACGCATATATATTCATTTCTTACACATATATGTTCAGTTCTTACACATATATATTCCGTTCTTACACATATATATTCAGTTCTTACACATATATATTCCCTTCTTACACATATATATATTCAGTTCTTACACATATATACACATATATATTCCGTTCTTACACATATATATTCCGTTCTTACACAAATATATTCCGTTCTAACACATATATATTCCGTTCTTACGCATATATATTCAGTTCTTACGCATATTCAGTTCTTACACATATATATTCAGTTCTTACACATATATATTCACTTCTTACACATATATATTTAGTTCTTACACATATATATTCAGCACTTACACATATATATTCCGTTCTTACACATATATATTCCGTTCTTAAACATATATATTCAGTTCTTACGCATATATATTCCGTTCTTACACATATATATTCCGTTCTTACGCATATATATTCAGTTCTTACGCATATATATTCAATTCTTATACATATATGTTCAGTTATTATGCATATACATTCAGTTTTACGCATATGTATTCAGTTCTTACGCATATATATTCCGTTCTTACACATATTTATTCTGTTCTTACACATATATATTCCGTTCTTACACATATATATTCAGTTCTTACACATATATATTCACTTCTTACACATATATATTCCGTTCTTACACATATATATTCAGTTCTTACAGATATATATTCAGTTATTACGCATAAATATTCATTTCTTACGCATATATATTCATTTCTTACACATATATGTTCATTTCTTAAACATATATATTCCGTTCTTACACGTACATATTCCGTTCTTACACATATATATTTCGTTCTTACATATATATATTCCGTTCTTACACATATATATTCAGTTCTTACACATATATATTCCCTTCTTACACATATATATTCAGTTCTTACACATATATATTCCGTTCTTACACATATATACAAATATATATTCCGTTCTTACACATATATTTCGTTCTTACACGTACATATTCCGTTTTTACACATATGTATTCCTTTTTTACACATATATATTCCGTTCTTTCGCATATATATTCAGTTCTTACTCATATATATTCAGTTCTTACACATATATATTCAGTTCTTACAAATATATATTCATTTCTTACACATATATATTCAGTTCTTACACATATATATTCAGTTCTTACACATATATTCCGTTCTTACACATATATACACATATATATTGCGTTCTTACACATACATATTCCGTTCTTACACGTACATATTCTGTTCTTACACATATGTATTCCGTTGTTACTCATATATATTCCGTTCTTACGCATATATATTCAGTTCTAACTCATATATATTCACTTCTTACACATATATATTCAGTTCTTACACATATATTCCGTTCTTACACATATATACACATATATATAACGTTCTTACACATACATATTCCGTTCTTACACGTACATATTCCGTTCTTACACATATATATACCGTTCTTACACATCTATATTCCGTTCTTAAGCATATATTCAGTTCTAACTCATATATATTCAGTTCTTATACATATATATTCACTTCTTACACATATATATTCCGTTCTTACACATATATATTCAGTACTTACAGATATATATTCAGTTCTTACGCATACATATTCAGTTCTTACGCATACATATTCAGTTGTTACGCATATATATTCATTTCTTACACATATATGTTCAGTTCTTACACATATATATTCCGTTCTTACAGGTACATATTCCGTTCTTACACATATATATTCCGTTCTTACACATATATATTCCGTTCTTACACATATATATTCAGTTCTTACACATATATATTCAGTTCTTACACATATATATTCAGTTCTTACACATATATACACATATATATTCCGTTCTTACACATATATATTCCGTTCTTACACAAATATATTCCGTTCTTACACATATATATTCCGTTCTTACGCATATATATTCAGTTCTTACACATATATATTCAGTTCTTACAAATATATATTCAGTTCTTACACATATATATTCAGTTCTTACACATATATATTCAGTACTTACACATATATATTCCGTTCTTGGACATATATATTCCGTTCTTACACATATATATTCCGTTCTTACACATATATATTCCGTTCTTACACATATATATTCAGTTCTTACACATATATATTCAGTTCTTACGCATATATATTCCGTTCTTACACATATATATTCCGTTCTTACGCATATATATTCAGTTCTTACGCATATATATCATTTCTTACACATATATGTTCAGTTCTTACGCATATATATTCAGTTTTACGAATATATATTCAGTTCTTACGCATATATATTCAGTTCTTACACATATATATTCCGTTCTTACGCATATATATTCAGTTCTTACGCATATATATTCAGTACTTATACATATATATTCCATTCTTGGACATATATATTCCGTTCTTACGCATATATATTCCGTTCTTACACATATATATTCCGTTCTTACACATATATATTCAGTTCTTACACATATATATTCAGTTCTTACGCATATATATTCCGTTCTTACACATATATATTCCGTTCTTACGCATATATATTCAGTTCTTACGTATATATATCATTTCTTACACATATATGTTCAGTTCTTACGCATATATATTCAGTTTTACGAATATATATTCAGTTCTTACGCATATATATTCAGTTCTTACACATATATATTCCGTTCTTACGCATATATGTTCAGTTCTTACGCATATATATTCAGTTTTACGAATATATATTCAGTTCTTACGCATATATATTCAGTTCTGTCACATATATATTCAGTTCTTACACATATATATTCCGTTCTTACACATATTTATTCCGTTCTTACACATATATATTCCGTTCTTACACATATATATTCAGTTCTTACACATATATATTGACTTCTTACACATATATATTCCGTTCTTACACATATATATTCAGTACTTACAGATATATATTCAGTTCTTACGCATATATATTCAGTTCTTACGCATACACATTCAGTTCTTACGCACATATATTCATTTCTTACACATATATGTTCAGTTCTTACACATATATATTCCGTTCTTACACATACATATTCAGTTCTTACACATATATATTCCCTTCTTACACATATATATTCAGTTCTTACACATATATATTCAGTTCTTACACATATATACACATATATATTCAGTTCTTACACATATAAATTCCGTTCTTACACAAATATATTCCGTTCTAACACATATATATTCCGTTCTTACGCATATTTATTCCGTTCTTACACATATATATTCCGTTCTTACACATATATATTCAGTACTTACAGATATATATTCAGTTCTTACGCATATATATTCAGTTCTTACGCATACACATTCAGTTCTTACGCATATATATTCATTTCTTACACATATATGTTCAGTTCTTACACAAATATATTCCGTTCTTACACATATATATTCAGTTCTTACACATATATATTCCCTTCTTACACATATATATATTCAGTTCTAACACATATATACACATATATATTCCGTTCTTACACATATATATTCCGTTCTTACACAAATATATTCCGTTCTAACACATATATATTCCATTCTTACGCATATATATTCAGTTCTTACGCATATTCAGTTCTTACACATATATATTCAGTTCTTACACATATATATTCACTTCTTACACATATATATTTAGTTCTTACACATATATATTCAGCACTTACACATATATATTCCGTTCTTACACATATATATTCCGTTCTTAAACATATATATTCAGTTCTTACGCATATATATTCCGTTCTTACACATATATATTCCGTTCTTACGCATATATATTCAGTTCTTACGCATATATATTCAATTCTTATACATATATGTTCAGTTATTATGCATATACATTCAGTTTTACGCATATGTATTCAGTTCTTACGCATATATATTCCGTTCTTACACATATTTATTCTGTTCTTACACATATATATTCCGTTCTTACACATATATATTCAGTTCGTACACATATATATTCAGTTTTACGAATATATATTCAGTTCTTACGCATATATATTCAGTTCTGTCACATATATATTCAGTTCTTACACATATATATTCCGTTCTTACACATATTTATTCCGTTCTTACACATATATATTCCGTTCTTACACATATATATTCAGTTCTTACACATATATATTGACTTCTTACACATATATATTCCGTTCTTACACATATATATTCAGTACTTACAGATATATATTCAGTTCTTACGCATATATATTCAGTTCTTACGCATACACATTCAGTTCTTACGCATATATATTCATTTCTTACACATATATGTTCAGTTCTTACACATATATATTCCGTTCTTACACATATATATTCAGTTCTTACACATATATACACATATATATTCCGTTCTTACACATATATATTCCGTTCTTACACAAATATATTCCGTTCTAACACATATATATTCCGTTCTTACGCATATATATTCAGTTCTTACGCATATTCAGTTCTTACACATATATATTCAGTTCTTACACATATATATTCACTTCTTACACATATATATTTAGTTCTTACACATATATATTCAGCACTTACACATATATATTCCGTTCTTACACATATATATTCCGTTCTTAAACATATATATTCAGTTCTTACGCATATATATTCCGTTCTTACACATATATATTCCGTTCTTACGCATATATATTCAGTTCTTACGCATATATATTCAATTCTTATACATATATGTTCAGTTATTATGCATATACATTCAGTTTTACGCATATGTATTCAGTTCTTACGCATATATATTCCGTTCTTACACATATTTATTCTGTTCTTACACATATATATTCCGTTCTTACACATATATATTCAGTTCTTACACATATATATTCACTTCTTACACATATATATTCCGTTCTTACACATATATATTCAGTTCTTACAGATATATATTCAGTTATTACGCATAAATATTCATTTCTTACGCATATATATTCATTTCTTACACATATATGTTCATTTCTTAAACATATATATTCCGTTCTTACACGTACATATTCCGTTCTTACACATATATATTTCGTTCTTACATATATATATTCCGTTCTTACACATATATATTCAGTTCTTACACATATATATTCCCTTCTTACACATATATATTCAGTTCTTACACATATATATTCCGTTCTTACACATATATACAAATATATATTCCGTTCTTACACATATATTTCGTTCTTACACGTACATATTCCGTTTTTACACATATGTATTCCTTTTTTACACATATATATTCCGTTCTTTCGCATATATATTCAGTTCTTACTCATATATATTCAGTTCTTACACATATATATTCAGTTCTTACAAATATATATTCATTTCTTACACATATATATTCAGTTCTTACACATATATATTCAGTTCTTACACATATATTCCGTTCTTACACATATATACACATATATATTGCGTTCTTACACATACATATTCCGTTCTTACACGTACATATTCTGTTCTTACACATATATATTCCGTTGTTACTCATATATATTCCGTTCTTACGCATATATATTCAGTTCTAACTCATATATATTCACTTCTTACACATATATATTCAGTTCTTACACATATATTCCGTTCTTACACATATATACACATATATATAACGTTCTTACACATACATATTCCGTTCTTACACGTACATATTCCGTTCTTACACATATATATACCGTTCTTACACATCTATATTCCGTTCTTAAGCATATATTCAGTTCTAACTCATATATATTCAGTTCTTATACATATATATTCACTTCTTACACATATATATTCCGTTCTTACACATATATATTCAGTACTTACAGATATATATTCAGTTCTTACGCATACATATTCAGTTCTTACGCATACATATTCAGTTGTTACGCATATATATTCATTTCTTACACATATATGTTCAGTTCTTACACATATATATTCCGTTCTTACAGGTACATATTCCGTTCTTACACATATATATTCCGTTCTTACACATATATATTCAGTTCTTACACATATATATTCAGTTCTTACACATATATATTCAGTTCTTACACATATATACACATATATATTCCGTTCTTACACATATATATTCCGTTCTTACACAAATATATTCCGTTCTTACACATATATATTCCGTTCTTACGCATATATATTCAGTTCTTACACATATATATTCAGTTCTTACAAATAGATATTCAGTTCTTACACATATATATTCAGTTCTTACACATATATATTCAGTACTTACACATATATATTCCGTTCTTGGACATATATATTCCGTTCTTACACATATATATTCCGTTCTTACACATATATATTCCGTTCTTACACATATATATTCAGTTCTTACACATATATATTCAGTTCTTACGCATATATATTCCGTTCTTACACATATATATTCCGTTCTTACGCATATATATTCAGTTCTTACGCATATATATCATTTCTTACACATATATGTTCAGTTCTTACGCATATATATTCAGTTTTACGAATATATATTCAGTTCTTACGCATATATATTCAGTTCTTACACATATATATTCCGTTCTTACGCATATATATTCAGTTCTTACGCATATATATTCAGTACTTATACATATATATTCCATTCTTGGACATATATATTCCGTTCTTACGCATATATATTCCGTTCTTACACATATATATTCCGTTCTTACACATATATATTCAGTTCTTACACATATATATTCAGTTCTTACGCATATATATTCCGTTCTTACACATATATATTCCGTTCTTACGCATATATATTCAGTTCTTACGTATATATATCATTTCTTACACATATATGTTCAGTTCTTACGCATATATATTCAGTTTTACGAATATATATTCAGTTCTTACGCATATATATTCAGTTCTTACACATATATATTCCGTTCTTACGCATATATATTCAGTTCTTACGCATATATATTTAATTCTTATACATATATGTTCAGTTACTATGCATATATCTCCAGTTTTACGCATATGTATTAAGTTCTTACACATATATATTCAGTTCTTACACATATATATTCCGTTCTTACACATATTTATTCTGTTCTTACACATTTATATTCCGTTCTTACACATATATATATTCTGTTCTTACACATATATATTCACTTCTTACACATATATATTCGTTCTTACACATATATATTCAGTTCTTACAGATATATATTCAGTTATTACGCATATATATTCAGCTCTTACGCATAAATATTCATTTCTTACGCATATATATTCATTTCTTACACATATATGTTCAGTTCTTACACATATATATTCCGTTCTTACACGTACATATACCGTTCTTACACATATATATTCCGTTCTTACACATATATATTCAGTTCTTACAGATATATATTCCCTTCTTACATATATATATTCAATTCTTACACATATATATTCCCTTCTTACACATATATACACATATATATTCCGTTCTTACACATTTATTTCGTTCTTACACGTACATATTCCGTTCTTACGCATATATATTCCGTTCTTACACATATATATTCCGTTCTTTCGCATAAATATTCAGTTCTTACTCATATATATTCAGTTCTTACACATATATATTCAGTTCTTACAAATATATATTCAGTTCTTACACATATATATTCAGTTCTTACACATATATATTCCGTTCTTTCACATATATATATTCCGTTCTTTCACATATATATTCACTTCTTACACATATATATATACTTCTTACACATATATATTCCGTTCTTACACATATGTTCCGTTCTTACACATATATACACATATATATTCCGTTCTTACACATACATATTCCGTTCTTACACGTACATATTTCGTTCTTACACATATATATTCCGTTGTTACTCATATATATTCCGTTCTTACGGATATATATTCAGTTCTAACTCATATATATTCACTTCTTACACATATATATTCAGTTCTTACACATATATTCCGTTCTTACACATATATACACATATATATACCGTTCTTACACATACATATTCCGTTCTTACACGTACATATTCCGTTCTTACACATATATATTCAGTTCTTACACATATAGATTCCGTTCTTAAGCATATATTCAGTTCTAACTCATATATATTCAGTTCTTACACATATATATTCAGTTCTTACAAATATATATTCAGTTCTTACACATATATATTCAGTTCTTACACATATATATTCAGTTCTTACACAAATATATTCCGTTCTTACACGTATATATTCCGTTCTTACAAATATATATTCCGTTCTTACACGTATATATTCCGTTCTTACACATATATATTCCATTCTTACACATATATGTATTCAGTTCTTACACATATATATTCACTTCTTACACATATATATTCAGTTCTTACAGATATATATTCATTTCTTACACATATATATTCAGTTCTTACGCATATATATTCATTTCTTACACATATATGTTCAGTTATTATGCATATATATTCAGTTTTACGCATAGGTATTCACTTCTTACGCATATATATTCAGTTCTTACACATATATATTCAGTTCTTACATATATATATTCAGTTCTTACACATATTTATTCTGTTCTTACACATATATATTCCGTTCTTACACATATATATTCCGTTCTTACACATATATATTCAGTTCTTACACATATATATTCCCTTCTTACACATATGTATTCAGTTCTTACACATATATATTCCGTTCTTACACATATATATACCGTTCTTAAACATATATATTCCGTTCTTACACGTATATATTCCGTTCTTACACATATATATTCCGTTCTTACACATATATATTCCGTTCTTACACATATATATTCCGTTCTTACACATATATATTCCGTTCTTACACGTATATATTCCGTTCTTACACATATATATTCCGTTCTTACACATATATATTCCGTTCTTACACATATATATTCAGTTCTTACGCATATATCTTCCGTACTTACACATATATATTCCTTTCTTACACATAGATATTTAGTTCTTACACATATATATTCCGTTCTTACGCATATATTTTGCGTTCTTACACATATATATTCCGTTCTTACGCATATATATTCTTACACATATATTCCGTTCTTACACATATATATTCAGTTCTTACACATATATATTCCGTTCTTACACATATATATTCCGTTCTTACGCATATATATTCAGTTCTTACTCATATATATTCCGTTCTTATGCATATATATTCAGTTCTTACTCATATATATTCAGTTCTTATGCATATATATTCAGTTCTTACGCATATATATTCAGTTATTACGCATATATATTCAGTTCTTACGCATATATATTCAGTTCTTACACATATATATTCAGTTCTTACACATATATATTCAGTTCTTACACATATATATTCAGTTCTTACACATATATATTCCGTTCTTACACATACATATTCAGTTCTTACACATATATATTCCGTTCTTACACATACATATTCCGTACTTACACATATATATTCAGTTCTTACACATATATATTCACTTCTTAGACATATATATTCCGTTCTTATACATATATATTTCGTTCTTACACATATATAGTTCGTTCTTACGCATATATATTCAGTTCTTACGCATATATATTCAGTTCTTACAAATATATATTCAGTTCTTGAACATATATATTCAGTTCTTACACATATATATTCCGTTCTTACACATATATATTTCGTTCTTACACATATATAGTTCGTTCTTACGCATATATATTCAGTTCTTACGCATATATATTCAGTTCTTACACATATATATTCAGTTCTTACACATATATATTCCGTTCTTACACATATATATTCCGTTCTTACACATATATATTCCGTTCTTACACATATATATTCAGTTCGTACACATATATATTCACTTCTTACACATATATATTCAGTCCTTACACATATATATTCCGTTCTTACACATATATACACATATATATTCCGTTCTTACACATATATATTCCGTTCTTACACGTACAGATTCCGTTCTTACACATATATATTCCGTTCTTACACATATATATTCCGTTCTTACAAATATATATTCAGTTCTTACACATATATATTCCCTTCTTACACATATATATTCAGTTCTTACACATATATATTCCGTTCTTACACGTACATATTCCGTTCTTACACATATATATTCAGTTCTTACACATATATATTCACTTGTTACACATATATAATTAGTTCTTACACATATATATTCCGTTCTTACACATATATACACATATATATTCCGTTCTTACACATATATAATCCGTTCTTACACGTACATATTCCGTTCTTACACATATTTATTCCGTTCTTACACATATATATTCCGTTCTTACGAATATATATTCAGTTCTTACACATATATATTCAGTTCTTACATATATATTCAGTTCTTACAAATATATATTCATTTCTTACACATATATATTCAGTACTTACACATATATATTCAGTTCTTACACATATATATTCCGTTTTTACACATATAAATTCCGTTCTTAAACATATATATTCCTTTCTTACGCATATATATTCCGTTCTTACACATATATATTCCGTTCTTACACATATATATTTCGTTCTTACACATATATAGTTCGTTCTTACGCATATATATTCAGTTCTTACGCATATATATTCAGTTCTTACACATATATATTCAGTTCTTACACATATATATTCCGTTCTTACACATATATATTCCGTTCTTACACATATATATTCCGTTCTTACACATATATATTCAGTTCGTACACATATATATTCACTTCTTACACATATATATTCAGTCCTTACACATATATATTCCGTTCTTACACATATATACACATATATATTCCGTTCTTACACATATATATTCCGTTCTTACACGTACAGATTCCGTTCTTACACATATATATTCCGTTCTTACACATATATATTCCGTTCTTACAAATATATATTCAGTTCTTACACATATATATTCCCTTCTTACACATATATATTCAGTTCTTACACATATATATTCCGTTCTTACACGTACATATTCCGTTCTTACACATATATATTCAGTTCTTACACATATATATTCACTTGTTACACATATATAATTAGTTCTTACACATATATATTCCGTTCTTACACATATATACACATATATATTCCGTTCTTACACATATATAATCCGTTCTTACACGTACATATTCCGTTCTTACACATATTTATTCCGTTCTTACACATATATATTCCGTTCTTACGAATATATATTCAGTTCTTACACATATATATTCAGTTCTTACATATATATTCAGTTCTTACAAATATATATTCATTTCTTACACATATATATTCAGTACTTACACATATATATTCAGTTCTTACACATATATATTCCGTTTTTACACATATAAATTCCGTTCTTAAACATATATATTCCTTTCTTACGCATATATATTCCGTTCTTACACATATATATTCCGTTCTTACACATATACAGTCAGTTCTTACACATATATATTTCGTTCTTACACATATATATTCCTTTCTTACGCATATATATTCCGTTCTTACGCATATATATTCAGTTCTTACGCATATATATTCAGTTCTTACACATATATATTCAGTTCTTACAAATATATATTCAGTTCTTACACATATATATTCAGGTCTTACACATATATATTCCGTTCTTACACATATATATTCCGTTCTTACACATATATATTCAGTTCTTACATATATATATTCAGTTCTTACACATATTTATTCTGTTCTTACACATATATATTCCGTTCTTACACATATATATTCAGTTCTTACACATATATATTCACTTCTTACACATATATATTCCGTTCTTACACATATATATTCAGTTCTTACAGATATATATTCAGTTATTACGCATATATATTCAGTTCTTACGCATACATTTTCATTTCTTACGCATATATATTCATTTCTTACACATATATGTTCAGTTCTTACACATATATATTCCGTTCTTAAACGTACATATTCCGTTCTTAAACATATATATTCCGTTCTTACACATAGATATTCCGTTCTTACAAATATATTTTCAGTTCTTACACATATATATTCCCTTCTTACACATATATATTCAGTTCTTACACATATATATTCCGTTCTTACACATATATACACATATATATTCCGTTCTTACACATATATACACATATATATACCGTTCTTACACATACATATTCCGTTCTTACACGTACATATTCCGTTCTTACACATATATATTCCGTTCTT